>OU015493.1:41049595-41259595 GCA_907164885.2 Dolomedes plantarius | reverse complement strand
TGAGTCATATAATAAATTGCCTTCATGATAAATTGCTGCCTGAGTGGAAATGAAAAATGAACCGTCCAAGAAGCGTATTATCCCAGGCCTTAATCAGATAAAATATCGATGGCGCAGAGATTACACTTAAAGTGAAATTAAAGCAACATGTGGTCGGGAAATTCTTTTTCTTGTATAATTTTGTTTCGTTTTGTTTTGTCTTCAGGATCAGAAAATCCAGTCAAATAACAAATAAAAATAATTGACTTGAAAAACTTAATCTCAATTTTAAATTGAAAAAAAATTTAATTAAAGCTGACGATGAGATTTGTTTTCAGAAATCTAATATCTCTTGCTTCGACGTTCCTTATATAGAGTGTGTAATCAAAAAAGAAATAATTTATGCTCTGTATATGAGATTTCAAACGTTAAGTTTCCGTGGTTACGAACTCAATACAGTCGAGTTAATCTACGCTGAATTTCTTTTTTTATAAATATAACAGAACGTTGCGTAATGATATCTTAACCAAATTATAGAAAATGACACAGCATAGTCTAATGTAACTTACGTTAATTTTATATTCTTGTATATTGCTAAATAAATAACTTTCTTCAAGAAAATTACACATAAAGGTGCTCATTCTAAAATTTATTTTAGTTATAAGTTGGTTTCGAATAGAATTTTTATATTGAAATATAGGACTCTATCTCAAAACTGTAGATATATAATTGAACATTATTATTTTTTTAATGTAAATAACTTGACTGATACGCTGCATAATTAGATGCATATAACGATTTCCCTCTCATAAATTCATGTTTGATTTTCTTTGAATGACATGAATATAATTCTACTTTGCAATAGTTTTTTTTTTTTCTCTCTCTCTCTCTCTCTCTCTCTTTTTCTGCTTTGAAAGATGAGCTGTCCTTAAGGCCGTATGCCGAATTTTCATCGCAAATTTTCATTCCAAATGTTAAGCTATGGGGAATTTTCCGTTGTGTATTTTTTTAATCACAGATTAGCAAACTTCTATTTTTTTTATTTCCGTTTTCCGCATTTGACGTCTTTTAAGTGCAATGCGCGCAATGCTATGTAAAAAAAATTACTACAGAATTTTTTAAATCTTAAAAAAAAAATAATGCGCTGTAAATTTAAACGTCTACCTTCATACGCAGAAAACAGTATTCGAATATATGCATTTGCAATCTGTGACCGGGAAAATACCGAATGAAAAAAAAAAAAAACCTATAGATTAACATGCTGGGATTTAAAGGTTTGCATTGTCGGATGATGTACTGCAGTTGTGACGTTTAGTGTAATGGCATAGAAATCCTACTCTTTTGAAAGCAGGAGGTATCACGCTCGAATTCCGAGAAAGCTTAAGTAGTTTCAGTGACGCACCCAGGATTTTTCTTGGGGGGTGAGATGAACGGATAAAGATATGTATAATGCATGGGGGGGGGGAATGAAAGGATAAAAATATTTATAATGCAAAATCAATATTCATAATGCAATTTCTATTTCTTTGGGGGGGGGGCCCTTGGTCCTCCCCCTGGGTGCGCCACTGAGTAGTTTAGTAGTTTTCAAAATAAAAGAAAAATATGAGTGAGCAGGAACAAATTGTTTGGTGAATGGTAAATACTTGAACACGCATGCAAAAATTTTAAAAGAACAAAGATCTTTTTAAATTGAAAATTAGCACTATTCTGTAGCATAGATGTTTCTGCGTTTGAAATACGTAAATAAACAATCGCAGATATGAAGAGACGAGATATGAATCACCGCAGGCTCAATAAGATACTGTCATTTTACCTAAAAATGTCGCAACTTTCTTATCCAAATCTATTTGAAAGTCATACCACTCGAGACTGACAGCTGACAGAGAGGAAGTGGTCCACTTTTATCTATTCTGAAGAGGTTTCCATTAGCAAACGGATACGACGAACATCCCTCTAAGACAGTGGTCCCCAACCCCCGGGAGGCGGACCGGTACCGGTCCGTAGATCAAATGATACCGGGCCGCCAGCTTAGGGCCACAAGCTCAGGGTTCTCATTGATTTAGCGCTCTAGTGAGTTAAAATGTTAAATCACTTTATATTCATTTTTTGGTGTAGCTGTATTTAATTTGAAGGCATGTTTAAGTACAATTAAATTAAAATTATTAAATCAGAACAATCTAAAATATAAACAATCAACGTCCCCCCCCCCCCCCCCTCATCGGGCCGCGGTAAAATTATCAAACGTTGCCCGGTCCGTGGCGATAAAAAGGTTGGGGAGCACTGCTCTAAGAGGTGATCCACCGAACAGCATTTGGTCCCTTGAAAGAAATCGCTGTAATGGAGTGTAATGTGATAGACCTCTGCTCTGTACAAATCTGACCCCTTTTTGCTCTATGATAATTTCCGGGAAAATGAAATTTAAAATGCTGTTACGATCACAAAATGTCCCCTTTACAGCGTAACATGGGCGAGATGAAAAAAAGGAAGCAGCTGAACGGAAACTAGTATTTAGGAAATTAAGAAATTTTTTATCGTGTCTGGAAATAGAAAATTAAATGCAGGTCACTTTTAACCCAGTTAATTTAAAGTGTTATAAAAGTTTCTTTAAAAGATAGAAAAAATGGAGTCGAGTAACGATCAACTTGAATAGTATTTTGCTAATGAAACGTGAACCATTTCATTAGATTGGAATTCATTCATTTTTTACACGAGAACTTGTAAAGTCTGGCTGCTAAGGCCGCGTCGCGAACCCCGGATCTTCCGATCCGTAGATAAATTCATTATCTTGTTACATCACCTAGACCAGGCCTGCACAACATACGGCCCGCCAACACTCCTTCTGTGGCCCACGAAGCCATTGGTGAAGACTCATAATATTATAAATCTAAAAAATACAGACTATTATTTTTAGATTTAAAGAAATATTTAAGCAATGGACATTAATATTTAAAATAATCCGTAATTTATACATAGGATGGAACTTTAATAGTGGCAACTAGGTATATACAAAGTTTAAAGAAGAGATACAAGGGGTGAAACTTTTATAGCCCTTTAAAGTAGCAACTGGCATTGTTTAGCACCCGTTACTAGCATTCTGGAAGCTGCAGGATGCCGTTGGTAGCACCTGATCTATTGATCGTTCGAATGGAGCGGTCTACAGCCTTCAGAATCTCTGGTGGAATACACGGAGCGGTTCCTTCCTCTTGGGGATGAGATCAAAGTCACAGGGACTTAAGTCCGGGGAATATGGGGGATGGTAGAGAACTTCCCAGCCCCAACGAGCAAACACATCAGCCACAATGTGCGCACAAGCATTTTCCTTCCATCAGTACGATGCAACAAATGATTTCGTACGATAGACCGGTAACTAAAACATGACCGTGTTCATCCTGTTACTGTGAACGTGTGTGATGTTTGTGGGGAGAGCGCATTCGCTTTCAGGTAAGGAAGGTATGTGACGTACGTGTGGTGTAATCTGCTTTCCCGGGTTCTGCTGAGAGGGGGCTCTACAACAGTGTTGTCACTATTAAAGGTCCATCCCTCGCATTTTGCTAGATAGAATATTTTCCAATTTCCCATCTATTCTACTTTCTTGCGGCCCGCAGCAACTTTCCATAAAGTAATATGGTCCTCATCACATTTCGAGTTGTGCAGGCCTGACTTAGGAGATGTCTCAATTTGAATATCATTCCTCATATCATTCCCTTTTGTTTTAAAGACCGGCTGTTGGCTTGCAACATAATTATTCATTGAATGATGATACATTCTTTTAAACATGACTCTTTTAGCGTAAGGTGCCCTTTGGTTCATTATCGGTCGTTCGAAGAGTCGGGTGCTACTGTAACGACCTACTGTCGAAGTCGATCTCAAACCAAGGATCTTCTTATCTGTAGATCAGTGCTATATCCAGCTGTGTAAATCTGCTAATATGAAGAACCCTTGTTTTAAAAGCCTATAAGAGATATATAAAAAAAGCTAATAACAGATAAGAAATATTCTTTCAACGAGGCAAAGGGTTAAATAATAAACTGCAGATTCTTCCAACAGAACTAGATGTATTGTTGGTGGTTAATCCATTAATCCACCATTAGCAGAGTTTCCGGGTTTCTGAAGTATCTACTATCCGAAAAGAAAATACTGCTGTTCTAATTTTGGTAAAATAAACTAAGTTTTATTAAGCATCTCGCTTCTAAAATGTAAAATCAAATAAACATATTGTCGTATTGTCTGTCCTGAATTTAGATTTTGGGCGTGAATCGTAGTTTATTTGGGTTAGTACATATTTATTTATAATTAAAATTATTTGGTTGCGTTGTGTTTAAGTTATTTTGTTAAATCCAACCCAAAGCTCTGGACACCAATTTGACAATAACGAACAGATCAAATAGACATAAATTAAACCAACTCATTACGTTTAAAATAGATCATAATTTATTTACAAAGAAACTAATATTTACAAATTATGCTACGAACATTTATAATCATAACCTTCTTAGCAAAATATTCAATTTTCAAATTCCAACTTTTTCAATGTTTCAAAATTTTAAGCATACACAATCATTTAATCAAAATATTTTATCAATTTATTTAACACCTTTATAGGATTAGGGAGCGTAAAGACTTAGAACCAACAAACACAAAATTTGACTCTAACCGAAACAATCTATACTCTTTTTCTATCTCTCTAACACACCAAAACTAACTCGAAACCGTGGGAACTGAACAAATCAAAATAATGCAAAACACTCACTCAGTTTGCTGACCTTTGATGATTGTTGACATTCGATTTAATGCGATGGGGTCCGGGGGTCGAAAACCTTCCTTGGCATGGGGTGGTCACGTCTGGCTTTAAGATGAGGAAAACCTCTCGACGTCTGGCGGAATATCTAAGTAGTCTCCACTCTATGATTCCATCAACTCTTTGACTCAAACTCAGGTGCGGTCTACACTTGATTAACGGTCGATAACGTCTATGCGCAACCCCAGATGCGGGCTCCACTCCAACAGCTGTCGATTGCGTCTTCTACCTAACTTAGATGCTGACTCCACTCGACCAACTGCAGATTTATGCCTTCTACGTAAATTTAGATTCACGGGAAATCAACAGCCTGACCCGTCAAAAAAACTCCGATTCAAAATTCTATGAAAGACAACACAGGGTTGCGGGGACCCTACACCTTCCCCGTCAAAATCTTAATCCCCCCTCTTTTTTTTTCTCTCAGAACCATGTATATATTTTCTTTCATTCTCTTTGTCTAAAATTAATCCCGCCTTCTAATAAAACCTCTAGCCATTCCACGTTCTGCAATGTTTTTTTATTCGTCTATCCAAAACTCAAAAACTTCGATTGGATATCTCTCCAAATGGGTGTGCACTTCAATTTCGTCACAAGACCACCCAAAGTCAACTCCACGTGTCCTGCGGTCTACCTCCCAAACAAGCCCAATAAATTCGTTTACAAAAGGGTATTTTACTTTAATGTCAAACCCTGGTGCCATCCCTTTATCTGCGTCTGGAATCGGAAACCACCGACAAACTGCTTTCGTCCCCCTTCTCTCTTGCCCAAACATAAAAGACACCGTATTATTCTTTAATTAAAAGTCTCTTATGCCGGTCCACTTCTCCAAAATGTAATGCTGCCGCCTTTACATATTTCTTCTACAATATTTCAGATAACTTTTATCCAAATTAAAGGCGCATCATTACACATATCCATCTCGGATATGTTGTGGACCGCGTAGCAGTTACAGCATGCTTTATATATTCTATGAACACTAACAGGCAAAAACATTAGCAACGTGGAGCAAAACTCAGCAGCGTATTTGGTAGAACGTAGTTTTTACCTTTCTCCTTTGCAGTCCCGCACTTAGCAACTACGTCACTGACTGAGAGGAGGAAAAAATTGGAATTCTGAATTTGAATACTATTAATTCCAATATGTATTTAGTCAATACGAGGCATAGTTTCCTTAGATATGATTAATTTTTACGTGTGAACTGTTAAACACTTTATTTATTTTGATTATTAATAAAAGTTTTTCGATGCTAGGAAATACCTCGAAAATAGCGACAAAAATGTTATTGATTACATTAATATAGGTATGGAAATCTGTTAGTTTCAACTGCCCATGTCTGGTCTAGGTTTCGAGGTTAATTTCTTTACATCGAGAGGAAAGACCCAGTAAGGGCCAGTTTATACTAATTGATGATAGGGAATCTTGCTGTCCTTTCGCGCAGAGGTGCGCAAACTATGGGTCATGGATTGTATGAAGTGAATGTATATCACATTGAATTATTTAATTAAAAAAACATGCTTTAATTACCATGTTTTTATTAACTTGCTTTCTTGTTTGTTTGTGCGTTTGTCCCTTACAATTCTTGCAATCGATTTTTAACTAACTTCCCGACTAGCTAGACATTTGAAACTTTTAGAATAGCTCAGAACACGATGACAATACATTTTTTAAAAACTTTTAAGCCATCTTTAAGCAGAATTAAATTAATTTTCAGTTATTTTCAGTTAATTTTGTTTTGTAGACTGGTGCAGCCATCTATTGGCCGGAACAGGAATGAAAAGTTAAATGCCAGTTAACTTCCAATTAACTTCATTTTCTTTCAAGTTGATGGGATAATTCATCAAACAAATTTTAAAAAAGTATTCATTAATACATAGAATTGTCAAGTTTATATGATTCAACAGAAAATTTAAAGACATGGTATATAAAAAGTTCTTTTTATCTTGTAATTATTTTTCTATAATTTCACATTTTTAATATTTTTAATCATATTTCTATGTTAAAAATATGATATGGTATTGTTAAACAAGGTGTCAAACAGTTTTACAATAAAATCTCCATCTGAAAAAGGCTATACTTCCATTGCTTCCATCTATATGTGTGCATAGGCGTAGCGTGCTTCTAACTTTTATATTTGGGGATGGGGGGCACGAATTGAATTCAGTTAGGGACCTCCTGAGCGCATTGACTGCCGGACGGTCCTTAAAATATGAAATATTATGATTTTTATAAAATTGAATAACAATAGAATTGATGTTTGAGTAGTATTCAAAAGTTATACAATGAGAAAAATAAATATAATATACATAAAATGAGAAAAAAAAATATCGCATCGGATTTTTGTTATGGATCATATCATTGTTAAAAAGTATGTTAAGGCTATAGACATAATCGGAATCTTCAGTTTCACAGTTTGAATAAGCGAGAAAAACCAACTTTCTTAAAAGTTTTCTACAATTTTCCGATTTTAACTGAACTTCTATTAATGTTTTAATTTAATTCAAGTTAAGTTCGGGGGTCACATACCCAAAGTGACGTTCGGGGGTTAGTAGCTTAAAAGGTCGTTCGGATTTTAGTAAGATGGCTCCTAGATGGCGCTTAGTTCTCTTTAACATCATTCGAAACAATTTTGTTAGACAATTTGCTGTGACAGCTATCATATCAGCGGGCATTCAAAACAAAAACTTATCAAAATTGATGAATTTTTGTGTAGCAATTTTAATATTGAAGATGGAAGAAAATTAACAACTTTTTGGTATATTACGATTGCGACGAATTAAATAAAAATCCTTTCTAGTCCAAAGGAAATGGCAAATTCTCAAGCCGTTAGTCCGGAAGGGAAACCATCCCAGTCATCTCACCATCTCACTCGTAGCAGGTGGTGTTGCGCTCAGAGAATGAACTGAATAGAAGAGGCGCCGGTCTGGCGTGAAAATTGACAGTAGCACTGATTGAACCTTTCGTCATGGTTCGCCAGATTAATGACGCGAGAGAGCCTCCAGGACTCAGGGACGCAAATCTCAGACATCTTGGCGCGCGCGGCCCCTCCAAATGAGAAGCGCGGAAGATGACATCACGGCCAATAGAAAAATATATGCAAATTTTCTCGATGGTTGCGCCAAGTTCTGAGACCACCAGAAGGGACTTTATGAAATCTTCAGTTAGCTGAGAACTATAACTGCGGCCAACTGGGTCATGATCGATATATCGAGGTCCCAGTAGGACTCGTTTCGCCGACTTGTAGAGTCAATGTGATTTCTCGTGAAGAGAGATATAAGCTTAGGTCCATTAAGCTTAGTTTTGGAAGATATCTCAAGAAGAGATTTATCTGTTCTGATCAATACTATTCTACGCAGTTATTCGCTCTGCAGAATAAGTTCATTGAGAGCCCAACCGGACTCGAGCCGATTAAGAGCTAGTGAATCATCCGAGAACTTATCTCAACGGACTCATTTGACTGTATCAGCGGAGGTCATCGAATTGATATCCTGTAACTCTTCATTTTATTGAATATAACATGTTAATCATCTTTAATTGATTTAGAAATAAATTAGTTATTTAAATTAAATTGGCTGTAACTTTGATTGTTCGATCGCTACCTCGTTCAATATGTTACACGCTTTATTATTTCAAAAAAGGAAAAAAATTAAAAATTGCGCAGTGTAAGTTATGAAGTTAGAATTAAGAAATTACCTGAAAAATGACAAAACGAAAAACAGAACAAAACGGTGAACATGTTCCATAAAGATATTGGTGAAAATAAAAAAAAAATGTATCATTTGTTTTTACTTGAAAACGAATTTTTTGGACAACCTAATATAAAAATGTTAGTAGACATATTTTGCGGCGAAAATAATACCGGAATACAGTTTGAGACACATCGATAAAATAATTTCTAAATCAAGTACGATGTAAATGAGATGGAAGCTGTGGGTGAAATAAATAAATAAACAATACAACGTTCAGTGGCGCATCCAGGGGAGGGGGCAAGGGGCCCTGCCCCCCCCCCCCAAAGTAATAGAAATTGCATTAAGAATATTGATTTTGCATTATAAATACAGTGGACGCTCGTTAATTCGAACTCGGTTAATTCGAACTTTCGGTTAATTCGAACTAATCCAAAGGCCCCAAAAAACTTGTATTGGAGTTAATGTTAAAAATATCTCATTAATTCGAACTAAATTTTTATCACTTCGGTTAATTCGAACTAAAAATTTGACAAAAAAAATTATTTTTACTCGTTTAATGGAGAAAATACACACTGTATTTATTATTTTGTGTGTCAAAATTTCTTTTCTGTGCAAAGAGGCACATGCCTGCATTCCTACACTATTGCATGTCCGCTAAACGTTAGTAGCTATTGTCCTTCTTATTAGTGCTAAACGGAAAAAGCAATTTTCCTTTATTTGGATCGATTTTCTTAGAATTTCAGAAAAACTAGTCTTTACTACAGATTCTAGGGAGCTGCGTCAGTTATAACTGCAGTGCAGACAAGTTAATGTGGTCTAGTTTTTCTTCCTCATTGTGTAGTGTGAACGTGTAAAAATTCAGGATGTCTACACGTAGAAAGTACAAAACCCTAACTTTGGAGACAAAGGTACAAATTTTAAAGAAAGTAGAGAATGGCGAATGTAAAACAAAGTTAGCAGCTGACTATGGAATTTTAAAAAATGCCTTGTCAACTAATTTGAAAAACAAAAAGTCAATTTTAGATTCATGGTAAAAATCTAAATTTGCTAGAGGAAGGAACGCATGGGAAATGCGTCCCAAGAAGTTCTAGAAAAAGCTCTACTGCTATGGTTCCAGGATATTAGATCTCGAAATTTTCCTATAAATGGACCCGTAGTGCTGACGAAGGCTGATGGATTGGCAAGTCGAATGGGTATTGAATATTTTAAATGCAGTGATGGATGGCTTTCTCGATTTAAGTCAAGGCAAAATATTTCTTATCAAACTGCATGTGGCCAAAGCAATGATGTAAACGAAGACGTATGCACTAATTTCGGTAGGAAACTGCCAGGGCTTTTCTCTACTTATCTGCCGGAAGATATTTTTAATGCGGCCATAATGGACAAAGCCATAATGGACTCTATTAAAACTCTGAAAGCATTTATTCAGATGGAACATTCCTCTGAAAATTAATTGAAATGTTTACTTCAAATCGAGGAGGTGGCTGAACAATGTAGGCATCATGAACAGAACCAAACATCCATTTTACAGTTTTTCCCCAAAGTGTAATTCATATTTTTAATAAAAGTTTACTTTCTACTGCATATCTTCTGCTTCATTTTATGATTAAGGTAAGTCTGTATTGCTTTTTAATATGTTTAACTTTAGATAACATAGTATAATATATTTTCTGGGGTTATACATACTAGAAGAGTTTCTTATTCAGTGATACACATTTAAAGTTATATATTTTCTCTTAACATCGGATAATTCGAACTTTTTTCTGAGAACCTTTGAGTTCGAATTAACGAGCGTCCACTGTATTTCTATCCGTTCATATCGCCCCCCCACCCCAAGAAAAAATCCTGGGTGCGCTACTGACGACGTTAAAATGCTATCTGTGCACGTTTTTATTTTTACCTCATATTTTATGATTTTCATAAAAGTTTAGGCAAAAGATTAATTTACAAAAAGATGTACGAGTATTTAAAAAATTCAGAGACTGAACACAAACACAGAATTAACAAGCAAAAAATATATTTATTAAAATAGCTTTGCAATTTAAATGTTTATAACAAAAATCAATCAAAACATTTTAGGTGCAATAATGACCAAAAATTTTAATAAAAAAATCTATAAAATTCACAAACATGTAGGGGCTAAGCTCTTGGTATGAAACTTTGTATTTTCATGAAGTTTTTATGTCACTGTATTAGTTCAAAGATGATGGCCATCAGTGCTAACTGAATTTTAAACATTGATCACATGTGATGAAATATAAACATAAGTAACACATAAAAAGAAATATCAAAATAACCCTGTTGATCTATATCACTAAGACATGATGATGAACAATTCTCAAACTGATGGGAAAGAAGAAAACAAATTAGATGAGAAATTTTAATACATATTCTTTAAATTTCATGCTAACAAATTATTGAATAATTTTAAGGTCTGTTTAGGTAATCTATAGTAATAAGAATTCATTAACTATTTACTACAGTAAGCAATTTTCTTGAGATATTAAAAGTTTAAATTCTTTTTACTGCAATAGTAATTCACTACAAACCTGCTCATTCTACCAAAGACAGTTTATATGCTTGAATACAAAAATATTAAAAAATGATTTAAGTACTTAATGTATATTTAAAGTTATTTATACATGTCTCTAATACATGAAATTATTAAAGATGACATTATTGAGATACTGTATATAGCTAAGAAAATGATTTTGGCCCTCAGTACTATTATCCAATATGGATCTAAGAAACGATTGTGGAAAATAAATATCTGATATCAACACGTTTAACATTTAAAAAACTAATGTTAAATAATTTATGTAATCTACAGTTTCTCTGTATATGGGTTTTAGACACATTACTGTCCTAAAGAGAAAATGGCTCATTTTTCTTTTACGAAATATTTATCTGGGTATACCTATAAATGACATACTATTAAAGTTTTGTAATAACAGGTGTGCAGAATGAGAAAAAAAATTGATAGCGTTTATTTAATTGTATAAACAAACATATACATATATATATATATATATATATATATATATATATATAATATGAGATAAAAGTTAGGAATATCTAACTTATAGCATCAGTGAACAAATTGAATAAAAAATTCTTTCAATTGTTAAGTGTTATTATTTTTTTTTTCGGGGTGGGTGGGGTGAGGCCACCCAATTTGTGGGAGAATTCTAGTCCAAGAAGCTGCTCACGTGGTAAAACAAAAGTTTCAAGACTTTTTATTTGAAACTAAAATGGATGCATGCATTCAATTTGAAAAAAAAAAAAAAAAAAAACAGTAGCCTTTGAACTTAAGTTCAATCAGATGTACAAATGTGCAATAGTCCTTCGGTAAATAATATGTCACTAAAGTTTAAATACAGTATTAAACCACAAATTTGCTTTGTAATTTATTGGTATCTTTTGTAATTCTTTGTATTTTTATGCATATCCTTCCCATTATAGAATACGAATATAATCAAATATAGTTAGAAATTTTAAAACTATTTGTTGGTTTAAAACATATCTAAAATTTTTGTTTTAAATGATTTTTATATGAGTATTTATTATCAAGAGGAGGGGTTCACAACTTTCACCAGATTGTCAAAGGGGTTCTACACACTAAAAAGGTTAAGAACCAATATCTAGAATGAATGAATATTTTAAGGTGAAGTTATCACCACCAAAGGAATTATAAAAAGCAATTTCTATGACATTTTACAAAAATATTTTCAGATATTTACATAGAAAAATGTAACAAAGAAATACTGACAGAGTAAAATCTGCATAAATTTTTAATAAATTTCTACAAAACCTATTATGTTTAGAGAACAATAGAAAGTTAGAAAATGTATACTGAAAATGGATACAAATCCTGTATTTTGAAACAAAATATGTAATCTATCACAGCATAACAACTCACTGAGAGAACAGAATATTTTTAGACAGATATAAATCTGCTGATTTTCATAAAAAATTAAAATGTCCATATGATATTTAAAAGTAAAATAGTAAATTGGTAGAAGGAAAATTTTAAGAATATTTATCAATAACATTATGAAAGCCCTTAATATAGTAATACTTTTTTTAATGGTCTGTTAAAAGGTTAAATATTGCCAAGGAAAAAATATGAAAAAAAAATTGATTCAATATTTAAATGTTTGTAGATATTATTATAAAAGTAAAATGCAGATTTAAAAATTTATCTTTAACTTTTATATATTATTAAACTTAATATAGCTTATAATAGTTATTATATAACTTAATATTATTAAACATAATGTATAATTGTAAAACTCATTCTATTTTCTATTCAAGTGATCATGATTTTTGATCATTTATTTTAGAAGTATAAAATGATGCAATTATAAAAAATGTTGACTACACAATAAATTTACGTAAGCTATCATTTTCCAAATTCCTATTCTTTTTAAGAGGCATTGCAATTAAATAAAGGGATGATTTAGAATAAATATTTAAATTTTCTTAAATATAAATGAATACTTTTCAAACAATTATATGGAGGTTTATTCAGATTTCTAAATAAATCATAGCAGATTGTTTAAAATTTTCTAAAACTGAAAGGCATAATTTTTTATTATTTTATGCTTCATGCATAAATGATGGCACAAAGAAGTGTTATTACAAAATATTCATAACTCTCGAATGAAATAATGAGATGATAATGATAACAACGAACATTCATAAAATTCTAATACAACAACATTCATAAACTAAAAAATTAACAACAAACTAAATTCAAAATTACTGATGGCACTCCCAACATTACAAAATAACCACAAATGCTTCATAAGATTAAACTAATGATCATATAACACATTTCCAAGTATCACAATAAATGGCTTTAGAACTAAATCTCAAATTTTTTGTCTAAAGCAGATTGGATTCAATTTAATGATAATAAAATCGATTCAAAGCACCAAAAAAATATGTATACATTAATAAAATAGATGCATAAGAACTATATTCACAAGAAAAAAAATACTGTTTAAACCCTTTTTTTTTTTTCAATTAGAAAAAAAATAGTTTAAACTCATTTTATTTAATTTTTTAAGTTAGAAAAAAATAATACATAATAGACACAAACAGAGATAAGGAAAGGTTTTTCTTACAGCTATGTGTTTAATATTACAGATGGACACAAATATAAACACACAAACACAAGCCCTTAATAAGTAGATGGTATAATACTAATGTTTGTATATGTGACATATAATAAATACTTGTTATAATAATGACACAGAATTAAGTTCAGTCTTATTAATTACAAAATTAAGTTCAGTCGCTAGTGTGTTAAAATTAAAGACAGAATGGAGGAATTAACATATTAGCAGAAATATCAGGAGGAACTGAACAAAACACCAATCAGGACATTGCCTAGATGCAGGTGCTGAATATGAACATACACAGCACTTTATGGTCTGATTTGTAAAAATCTTGACCACAGCTATGTGAAATTATATCTGAAAACCTGTCTTGTCCTTAATATTTGCACACCATGTACATAATTTGCTTTTTTTTTGTAGTAATACACAGTAAGCACACAATAAGTCTCTTCAATTTTATACAAAAAAAAAAAAATAACAGTTTAGTGAAAAATTGTGAATGATTCTTTAGATTCCAAATTCTGTATTCATCAAATGAATGTCTTAACTATATTTAATTATATTTTGCTTTCTGAATATAATTTGTTTATAAACAATATATGTATGCATGCAGGGATTCCTCTATCATATTTTAATAGCAACATACAATTTACAAAGAATATAATCACCATAAGCTCATAATTAAAGGGACTTAAGCTCACAAATAATAGGTAGGAAATAAAAAATTTTCAAAGTACATTTCAGGATAAAAAAAAAAAATACTTTAAAGTTATTTGAAGAAGTATTCAAATTATTTACACTGATAAAAACACTAATAAAATGTAATATGGGAAGGAACTATACTTAAACTTTTATTGTTCAATTCATCCAGCATACATTTATTTTTTGTTCCATTTAAAGATTAGAATATATATACAAATAGTAATATCATGTAATGATTATGTCTACTCCCAGAATTTAGAAATAAACTACATCTTAATAGGTAACATTGTTTTTTACAGTTGTCAGATGCATTTTAATTAAAATTGAAGTAGAATTTTTTTTTGTCTTATTTATAGACAGAGTAATAAATAGAACAAATGAAAAATAAGAATGATATTGATAGAATGGTACAAGATGAATGTCTAACAGTTTAGACACATAGGCATATATATATATATATATATATATATATATATATATATATATATATATATATATATATATATATATATATAAGATATGCATAAAAAATCTGTGCTCATACAAACATATGCATGAAGAGTTGTTAGCTTAAAGTGGACCACCAATGAAACTCAACACTACCAGTTTCATTTAATTTTTGACTAATGGTGGTTATTACTGGAAGAAGCAAAGAGGTATTTGGGGAGGAGAACATGTAAATGGAGTGGAGAAAACTTATTTTGGCTGGCCGATATGAATTTAAAGATCAGTGCAGATGGTTCTTCTTTAATAATTGCCATTATTAGTTTACAAAATAGTTAAAATATAAAATATGTATATCTGGTAGACAATTATTCTTAGATTGATGCTGAAGTTTGGCCACAGTAAAAATTTAACTAGACAGAACTGCAAATATAAATACTTTTATTGAATCTCCTTTACATCCTAAAAGTGCTGAAGAGAGTAAAATACAAATAGGGACAAATATGAATATGCATAGAACTGAGCTATAGTAACATGTAATCAAGCCTTGCTTTATGAAATTACTTCTGACTCCTACAAGGAAACTGTAGGGCAGTTCATAGTTCTACTGTAAGAGGACAAGTTTACCAGTTTCAGCATACTGAACATGATATAAGACAGCTGGTTCCATGATTGTGTTTAATCTCAAACATCCAGGAAGTTTTATAATTAAGTATGCCAGTTTTTATAAAATCGCCTAAGAAATACATAGGCATCATGAAATAACAAGACATTTCTCTTTGATAAGTGAAGTCTCTTTCATAACTGAAGACATTTCTCTTCAGTTTTTTCTCTTTCATAACACACATTATAAACTATGCATGACTTAAAAAAATGCTCTAATTACATAACATAAAGTATAACTGTATATTTAAATGTAAGCTGAATGAATGACTCCCAGTTACAAAAGGAGAGAAATGATAATGTAAGTAATTTCTACTTAGTTATGGGATACAGGACAGTTACAAGAGCTAGCTAATATATTACATTAAAAAGTTACCTTACTAAATATTTACAAACACCAAAAGTTTTAAGCAAAATAAATGTTTACGAATTTTCTAGTAAGGTAGGCATAAGGACAAAATCATTTATTAAAACAATAGACTTTAAATGCTTATCTTAATAATAATTTTAGTAGGAATTAATATAACTTTGAAAATGTTTAAAATGCTCTGATTTCACTGTGCAAAGTTTTATATGAAGCACCTAAAAAACTGATTTTAAGTCCGAACATTATACATCTTTTACTTCTTCTAATTCATAAAATGTTGCAAAATGCAATCCATCGCCTTTCAGTGGTGAAGGCAAAAATGGACAAAGAATGGCAAAATACCACTTAGTCCCTAATACTTGCATAAAATTCTTTTTCATGCCTAGATCATATAATGATATATCAGCTTTTTTCTCATGGATAGTCTGTCCTGATGCAATACAACGTATTTGAACAAATAATAAGTAACAAGTAAGAAGGAATACACACCACAATACAATTTGAGTTACAGCACACACAAAGCCATAAATACTAAGGAATCCAAAAAGTACTGCAATATGAGGTGCTGTCATAGATAATAAAGGTAAAAGATGGAAACCTCCAATAGATTCCAAACAACTGTGGCCACTGGAAAATTGTAGCATACAAAGAACCTGAAAGTAAATAAAACAAACATACAGAAACTTTAATAAAACTGCAAAATTAAAATCAAAATAACATTTTTTTGTTTCATTGTTAAAAGATAAAACAATTTTTAATAATAAAAAAAAAGTCTTAGATTTAATAACGTACAGATAAATCTTTATAAGACAGATATACCTATTACTAAGTACAGATATATCTATTTAAATCACAGTAAAATTCCATTCTCCTAAAATTAGTTTTTAGAATATAAAAGAATACATTTTGCTACAAATACAAAACACATTCACACAGAACAGGATTCAAAGACAGAAATTGCTAAAATTTTTGCTTAAGCTTTGCAAATTTAGCATACTTGCAAAACTAAAGCAGAAATTGAGATCTCAGATTTTACGAATAGGTTTTAGCAAGTTAAAAATTTTATGTAGTTAAGGCTATAATCAGCATTAAATAACAACGTTTGGCTCACTAGAATAAGATAATAAGGCAACAGCAGGTAAAGTTTAAAGATTTTTTTAATTATAGCTATAGTATAGCTACAAATCTAAATAAAAAAAATTTAAAACAACCAGATATTTATAAGTAACTATACAGAATAAATTAAATACAATAATTCACAGTACAAAAATAATGTATTTAATTGATAATGAGAATATTAAAAACATTTCAGGAGCAATTCTTCATTGCTGACCAAAGGGAGAGGAAAATAAGCCATTGACACTATAAAATATATGGAGAGGGACACCTAACTGTTCATTTATGATAACTATATAGTTTTAAATTCATAAATTCCTGTCTTAATAAAACATGGTGGTTTCATATTCGTTTTTATGATATTTGTAAAAAGAGAAACAGAGAGAAAAATACAGAAGCACGGATATATATAAAACTGTAAATATTATAAAATAACCCTAAAGGGATCTTAAAAATAGGTTCTCGGGAGCAAACAAAAAAATACATAAAAGATCATCATTTTTCTTCTCACAGAAATACAAATATAAAACAGCTAACTGTTTATACGTAGACTGTATTCAGAAATAATATATGATTAGGATTGATAATGTTTAGGGAGAAAATAATATAAATTATTTTTCGGGTAACAACAACAACAACAAAAAAAATAAATAAAATAAAAATATAATGAATAATACTTTTGCCAATGTCAAAGAATTTTTAAGCTATATTATGGAAAATAATTACTTAGCTTAGCATCTAGACTATAATACCCATACTGTCTAACAAATATTGGACGTATAGATATACATTTAATAATCAATCAATTTTTCTTTTGGAAGACAAATTTTTAAAAATTATTATCTGTTTGCAGAGAAAAAAAAGAGCTTAGTAGCTGATTAAGTTATTTGCCATTTCCTAAATTTAGTTTATAAGAAACTATAATAACTTTTATAATTCTCATACAATTTATCTTATAACAGAAAGATTGAATTTTCAACACTAACTACCCACTCTATAAAGCAACAACAGGAATTAATTAAAACTGTGTTGCATAAATAAAATAATACCGACTTTTAAAGAATTTCCATGCTGTTCAGAATTAATCTCATAATAAATTAACTCATGAATTTATATAACAAATTATAACAAAGTATAGAGTTTTAGTTGAGAAATATAAAGAAAAAGCTTACAAATCAATGTAAAAAAAGTACTGTATGCAGAGTCTGTAAAACATATTTGATACTAACCAATCATAATATAAATAACTGCCATAAAATAGTATCTGTGGTTGTAAAATCCGACACAACTACCGGCAAACATGCAATGCTGGTCCCTTTTCAAAATACATTCATCGCAGATGGGGCAATGATATGCTCGAGGAGGGCAGTTTATTTGACAAAAATGACAATATTTCCATGATGGATATAATACTGAAGGCAATGTCTTTCTTTTAGCAGATGAATCAATTCTTTGAAGGTAATATAAATTACCTATTATATTCATTGTTAAGAAGCTCTCAAGCAATAAATGAAGATATCTAATAATTTCAGGCTCTGGGTAGTAAGAAAATAGTATTGATGTTTCCCATATAACTAGTAATGGTATACCGACAGTCATCAAAACAAAAAGACCACGATCAAAACTATTTTTCGGCAAAATATCTCTATTGCTAAGAGGCAGCGGATTTTCTGTTTCACCCATTTGTATCGCTTCTTCTCTTCTTCACTTAGTATAATTCAGATGAAACAACTTTTCTTCCTCTTTAACTTTCCTTGGTAAAAATACATGTGCAAAGAGACTAATATATTATTTTAAAATTTCAGTAACTTATTGGGAAGGAAGATGGTAGTATTAACTTTAACAAATGTTAGTGAAAAGGAGTTTGTTTGCAAATAGTAGATAACATGTTCAACAACAATCACAGTTAAGAGAAACTTATTAAAGGAAATAAGGAATAACCTGAAAGAAAGTCAAAATTCTCATCAGCCATTAAATTTAAATTATGAGGTTTACAAATCTTTCTGTTTTACAAAATAATGTATTTCATTTGTCATTTGAAAAATGCTTTTCCTGTCTTTATTTTTCTAAAAATTAACTGTACGTTTCACTGAAGTGATTTTCATTTTCACTCCATTCCAATATGGTGAATTCAGTGCGGATAAATAATAACAGATACCAATGTCTCATTCGTAATTTGTAAATATTAAACTATAAACCGATATTTTTATTTCACTGTATTAATGGCGGCTATTTTGTCTCAGTATAGCTCCACAGGTTTCTGTAAGTTTATTGATATAAATATTAAATTTTTCGTCTGTATATATATATATATGTTTGATCGGAAAAATCTCTTATTTTAGATCCTTTGTTTCTGAGTTCCAAATTTATATACTTAATTTCAAAAATTGAGTGGTTTTAAAAAATGCATAATAAATATTTTTGATCAACGTTCTTCTTAAAGCTTGATATTAATTGTTTAAAATTTAAATGAAGAGTTTGTTTATGAATCAATATTGTTATTTTTTGTGTGATCAAAAATTATAAATTGTCGCATGCGGAAACATTTTAAAAATTTTATACATTTGTTTTAAGTAACTTAAGTTGTCATATTTTGCTGATGTATCTTACTTTAATGATCTATTGCATGACTCTGTAATGATACTACTGCAGTATAAGCCCTTTAATTCTGCAATCTGACATGTTCATGTTTTATTTGGCCTTCAACAACAGATGGATTATTGGGACATCAAGCTTAGTGAACATTTAAAACATGAATTTTATCACAAGATATTTAATACATCGTATGGTGTGCAGAAAGTGCGATTGAATGTTAGATTAGTTTTCTCAGAGACTAGATCTGAATGAGGTTGAGCATTGTTATAATGAACTGGGGACATAACTGTTTCATCTATAGTGACCATTTTGTACATTTTACTCTAGTGGTGCCTCTTCAAGAAAAGATAAGGCCATTGTGTATATTTTTAGAAAATATGGCTTGATGCTGCTAATTAAAACACGAGTTGCCCAATGCTTAGAATTTATTTATGTTAACCATTTTACCTGGAGGTGCACTACAGAGCTTGCCCGTTTGTTTGAAAAATTGCCTTTTCTAATCTCTCGTTTCAGTAAATTTTGACTAATATGGGTAATTATATAATCGATGTTTTCCATCGCTTCATTTTTCCATTGCTTAGAAATTTACAAATACTAGGTATGCACTGTATCACTTTCAAATATTGAAGTGTAGAGAAAATAGTTTATCAATTTAATTGTATGTTATAAGAGAAAGAAACTAAATAGAATTAATGTGATCAAAATAATAATTTTAAAATGGATTCTCAAATTAAATTTCATCCAGTTATTCCAATTATCCTGAAAGTCCTTATAAATTTTTTTGATCACCAATAACACTTGTACCGAAAATGCCAAATGTCTTTTATGATATTTTAATATATTTTATAAGATATTTTTTAAGCAACAGTACAAATTCAGCTAGTCTTAATCAGGGACCAACTGTAATGACCTCTCAGCATATTGTTCACAGCACGTTAGACTATATTGGGATTTGAAAGTTGAAGGCTTGCTCAAAAGCCTTTGCTGAAAGTACTTTCTTTTTAATCAATAGATCCATACATATGAAATTGAATTTTATGTGTATGAAAAAAGTTATTGAGCATTAGCAAAAGGTCTATGCTTTGCAAATAGGCTTAGCAAGAGAAAATTAATGATAGTCATTAGAAGAAAAAGTTAATATGATTGTAACCTCTTTAAAGTATGACTGTTACTGCAGAAATCGGTAATAAAGATTTAAACATTTTGTGATTACTGTTGCTTTATTGTGATACGAAATGAGAAAAACAAAATAGTGAGATGAGTTGTCTCTGTAGCCATAGAAGATTACAAAAGTAAACTTTTAAGTTTGTATGATATGTATGTTTATGTACATATACACAAACTTAAGTGTTTTAATGTTTAAATATAGAGGAAAATGCTGATACTCCAAATCTCTTGGAGGAGCTTATGTGGGATTATGATGCATGTATGTAGGCTCGAACTAATAGCAAGTTAGATTTGTCTCTTTTTTTTCTCTTCTCCTTAATAAAATAAGAAAATACTTGACCTGTTGTGACAGATCTAGGAAACTGCTCATTTATAGAGACTTACAGTATTTTATAATTCCTTCCTTTTTTTATTCTTTTCTTTTTTTTAAACATATATTTTTATTTTAGAAAAGGGTCTGGAAACTAAAATATTAGGTTGGGATTTTCAGAAAATACTAGATAGTCTTCACTCCTATTTTTGATTAAATATATTTATCCCTGCATACATATTTATAAAAATACAAACTTATATATAGTGTGGAGAGTTTTTATAGAATTATATTTTTGCTTAATATAGTAAGAAATACTTTATTATTTTTCAGATAAAGCTCCTGTATCAAAAGGCATTCTTGGTTGCATGTTTTTGACGTCTTGTGCCCTAAATGTGCCTCTTCTTGCTCACATCAAACAATATATTGCTTATAATATACCAAGCATATTTGAAAAATATGAAGTATGTAAAATTTTTTATTCTTTATTGTAGCATTACTCATTGTCTTGCACGCTAATAAGTCATATTCTTTTTTCCAGATATGGAGAGTATTAACTTCCAAGTTGACATTCTTAGAAACCAAAGATCTTGTGTGTGGATGCCTGTTGATATATTATTTCAGAGTTTTTGAAAGAAGATATGGATCTCATAAATTTTCTGTAATATTTTTGCTTTCTTAGTTATAATTATTCTGTGCTTGTGAAATATTTTCTAAATCATTAATTTTAGTTAGTTTTACTGTCAGTTTTTATTCTAATCTTGAGACCATGTTTACATGATATTATGCATCTGCTTTAAACAAGAAATGCATGGTTATAGCTTTAAAATAAAAAATTAAAAAGTAAACTCAGCTGGTATAATTTCATTTGAGTTAAACATGAGCCAAAAGTTCTTAAATGTAGTATTAAAAAATGTTATGCTGTAATTAAAAATGGATAAAAAAAATTTCTGTGTATTGCTTGCAGTTGTTTATTGTTCCACCTTTATAATAGGTGTTGTTACAGCCGTTCTTTTGGCAAGTGGCCAAAATGATGTAAAACTGCGAGTCACGTGACTCTTATCTCGCTGTGAAATGAAAATCGTCTAATGTCGGTTGTATGGAATATGTTCGCCCTGACAAAGGCCTAAATAAAGTTTGATTTCGTTAAAGTTTTACATACAGTCCATTCTAATCAATTGATCAGAGACAGGTGTTATAAGAAAGCTTTGCCATGCCTAGATTTGTTTATAGTTTGATGTTTTTACTAGATATGTCACAGTCTTAATTGATGTTATTTGTAGCTTAATTCTGTAATTCTTCAGAATTTTTCCTTTGGGGTTATCTTGTAATGTGGATAATCATTTAATATTTAATACTAAAAACCATAAATAAACTTCATTAAGATTGTTTTCAGGGCTAGTTATCATATGGGAAGAATAAAATTCCAGATTACTATGTAAACAATCTTTATTTTGCTTGAAAGTTGTTAAATTATATCACTGAAAGTTGTTTAATTATGTTATCATCCACTTGAAACAATATTTTAATTTTAACATAATTGAAACCAATTATTTTATCAACTGTTTAATAAGATTTAACCCTGCTTATTATAAAAAGGGCATAATTTATGTATCTTAAAATATGTTATCAATTTGCATCTTGGTTTCAAAATATTTTTTTATCATTAGCATTGGTGTTGCTTTATATAGTGTTGACTGTAAAGTAACAGTCTAAGTTTATTCAATGTTCACTATAAACAAGGGATGAATATTGTTATTTGTAGTCCATTGAAAGTAATGAAAATTTACATATGATCCATCTATGTTTGGTCTTTTAAAAAAAAATCTGCTTGTTTTCTGGTTGAAATTTTGTTTGGTTTCTTTTAATCAATCTTTACTTGTATAAAAAATTTCCCTGAATGTAACTGTTATCTTTCAGTCCTATTTGATGGCGGCATGCACTGTTGCTACTGTTTTAGAGTTGATTACAGTATTTTTCTTGAGACAACTTGATATTCAAATCTCATACCTTCCAACTGGACCGTAAGTGAAACTCTCTCTCTTTTTTTTTTCATGTGTATGTATAAAAATCAGTGTTTATTTCTTATGCTGTTTTGTATTTAGTAATGTGTATATGAAATATTGTATTGCAGTGTTTGTTTCTTTCATATTTGAACAGTTATATTTGTAGTATATTGATTATGACTTCATGAGAGATTTTTTTTATTTTATTTTGTTCATAACTGGAGCTAATAATTCTAAGCTTGGCCCAGGCTGAGGCAAGATGATCATTAGTTTGACTTGATTCAGTTGGCATGTATGCGATTGTGCAAGACCTAACCTAACATGGTTTGCAGTGGGCAAGAAAAAGGAGAGCTAATTTGAGCAGACATATTACAGTGCTCCATTTAGATTGCATATTATAATTTTCAACTACTTTATAAATATTTTTTAAAAATTGTTATTGTTATCAATATTCATCAGATTCATTCTTTCATAATGACCTAAATTGATTATGAAACAAGTATGAAAATCCATAAAAGTATGTGAAAAAATAAATTATAAGTAAATAGGTCTATCAGTTGAGTAGATATATCACTGATGTATTCAAAATTTAAAGGAATTTGATCTTGGAAATATTCAGTCTTTTTATTTTTGTTTCCGTGGAATGTAAACTATATAAACATTTATATTCATAGGAACATTGTTGATTAAATCTTTTAAAGATATCAAAAGATTATTTTCTGTAATTCTAATGTCTCATATCATTTGTAAAAGCATTAAAAAATATCTCTGTTGAACAATTACTGATTTTTTAAGATTAAAGTTGCCCAGACCTATAATTCATTAATTTAAATAGCAGTAAGGCCTGAGTCTATAGATGATGATAAGGCCTATGCCTACTCACAACATTAGGCAAAATATAAATGTCCAGGCATGACTTGGCCTGTGCAGTTGTCTAATAAAATTTTACTCTGTGTTCAATTTTTGCTGCTCCAAAAAATAGTTGTTTGAACATTTTTCTGTTTATTATGTCATTATTTGTAAACAGTTTTTTTTTTTTTTTTGCTTTATTTAATTGAGGATTTCAGTATTGTAAAGAATTTAACAAAAAAGAGCTATTATTAGAAGAAATAATTTTTCATTTCAAGAGAAGTAAAGGTTCTACTATTTCTATAATGAAGCTAAAGGCTGTACTTCATGGCTTACTAAAAAGAAGTATCCCACCCAAAACTTAAAAATAGAAAATCTACTCTTACAGTTTGTTTAAGATTTAAAACATTGTTTTAAAAATTACTGTAATAATTTTTAGGCAGTGATACCATTTAAATTCTCTTTCCCTTTTAAATTTTAAATTATTAAAGAATATCAAATGTAAGATACTTTTTTTGTCTGATGAAAAAAAAATTCCAGGCATTCTTGCACTAACTATCAGTATAAAAACATATTTTAAATTAAAACTTTTCTGCCAGGGAGTAATTTTCATTTATTTTGCATTTTGCTAAAGATGAACAGTTTTAAGATTATCTCAATGTACTTTTAAAAATTTGAATTAAAGTTTAAACAGGTTATGACAATTTAAAATTTAAATATTTCGTAATATCAATTAAAATGTTGAGAAATCCATATTAAATAGACAAATGTGATGGTGATAAAATTTTTATCAATAAAAACATGCAAGAAAAAAAGTTACATTGAAATTAAAATGCTAATTAATTTAATTGACAGTATTAACTTTGTATTGGTATAGTTTTAATTTGAATGTTATTTTTATAAATATTTTTATTCTCTAAAATGTTTTAAAAATGTTTTTAATCATTAAATGCATTGATTCTAGGTATGGATTAATATTTCCATTATTTGTTAATTACTATATGGACATTCCCCGAGTTGCACAGACTTACATTTTAGGGGTTCCAGTTACTGGGAAAACATTAACATACTTGCTAGGTCTTCAGGTATGAAAAATGTTTCTTAACCGTAATAAATATTAAATGATTTTGTAGAGAGAATTTTTACCTTTTCCCTTGTTAATTTTTTTGCTATTACATCCTGTATTTAATAAGAATTCTTTTTTGTATTTTAATTTATAGGTAATGAGTACTAACAAAGCCTCCATGATTTCTGGCACATGTTCATTAGTAAGTATAGTTTTTAAACAAAGAACCACAATTTTTTTAATGAATTTCTTACCTTTGTAAAAAATAATAGCTGAAGTATGTGTTTAATCAGAATGCAGATGCTTGTAGTTATTATAGAATATAAGAAGATTAACACTTAATTAAAGGTAGTCCTACGAACTCATGTTGTATTTAGAATATTCTACATATAAAGTTTATTGAGAATTAAAAAAAAATCTTAAAATTGGTTGTGAAACAATATTGAACCTTGTACTCTTTCATATTTCTTTTTGGCTCTGTACATGTATACTTCATTCTCATGGTACTAACTCTGAAGTAGGCTAATGACTTATTTATACAAATGCCAAGGCATTTGACACTAACTCTGAAGTTTGTCATAATCTGAGTTTTTTTCACTGTGTCCATTTTCTTTATCACCAGAATTTAACATTCTAATTATGATTATGCAGTCCTGATAATACTTTTCTTTAATTCTCAGCTATGTAAATTGATTCATTACAATTTTTTAAAATTGTATTTTTCATTGTATCATTTGCAGCTTGCAGGAGTTATATGTAGGTGGAATATCTTGCGTGTTTTAGACATATTTAAAGTCCCCAAATTCCTTGCAAAATGTGCTTCTGTGTGCTTTGGTTGGATTTTGGACTCTTCTCCTCCAAGTGAGGGTTCCGTCCCCATGGGAGCAACTATAGAAATCCAGCGCCAGCAACAACTTGAGATGATGGAACAACAACTACTACTTTCACGAGCTCGTGATTCACAAAGAGGAAATTCTAATGTAAAATACTTTTCTTTAATTATCATTCACTTATTTGCTATATGCAAGTTTAAATTTACTTTGAATTTTACTTCTTTTTTCTGAGGAATAGCAGTTTTATTTATTTATTATTATTATTTTAATTTTTTACCCATATTGAATATTAACCTTTTATTTTTGCATTTTAATGAATACATATGTGGCTTAAATTTTAAGTATAATTTAGTGGAACTTATGCTGCAAGAATCACTCTGATTTTGTGTTGTGTGTATTTTAGTCATTTTTTGCTTTACCCCTCTTTATTTAAAATCAATAGGCTTATTAGCACCCATTTTTTTTTCTCATTCTCAGCTATGTATTTCTCCCTTATATTTATACAGATTTATATGAGGATGTGATTGTTTTATCTTGCATCTAAAAAAGAACATGAGCACAAATGCAATTGCATGGGTATTTATTAGAGAAATTTCCCTTTCTACAAATTTATCACTCTAAAAGAACTGGGAAGGAGGTAATTCTTCACATATTAAAAGTAATAGTATTGTTAACTTCTTAAATGTTGAGTATATTCTGGAGGTACATATGCAGTGTAAACTTTTAAAGAAGAATCAGGTGGAAAATATTTTTCTCTGTTGTTTTGAACTGAAGTTCAGTATTAAATGAACTGTAGGTTGAAAGCATTGTTAAGTAACAACATTTGCCTTTAAATTTTATTTAAATTACTTTAATGTTTCTTAGAAATATTCACTTGAAAAAATATATCACAAACAAAAAGAACACGAACACACACACACACACACATATTAAAAAAAAAAAAAAAAACTCAAAATTTCAACCTGTTGCCACATTGAAAGTAAACAAAAAAATTTAAAGATACTGAAACACAGAAAAGCAATAATGTCAAAAAATCACTAAATGGGCACACACCCTCTACTGGAAGGTTTCGTGTTTAAATGAAATTGAACATTTGTGTTGTTTAGATATTTATTCATCATTGCAAAAATCTGTCAGCATTTATTGTCTTTGCTGCTAACATTGTTCTAAATTTCATTAACATGTTTAATCCTGGTCTACTGATTTTACGTTGTAACATTTTTATTTCCACTTTTTTTGTGCATTACAGGTTACTATTATTATCACTTACTAAATGTTTTAAAACAATCATGAACTCATGTACATTATTTTTAGAAAATTTTTAGTTTTCAAATATTCTTTAAAAATTCAACATTAAAAGGAAAATAGTTTAAATTTTGTGAAATTTGTTTAAAACTTAATTTTTAGATTGAAAAATATTGTATTAAATTTTATGAATTTAAACTATTTTCTTATTGAATAGAAAGAAAAAAAATTTTCACGCAATCTCTTCTAATGAAACTACTGCGGGTTATTAACGTAGGATTACTTATCCTTGCTTACCTGTTTCTTTCTTTCTTTTTTTTTTTTAATACAATTTGGTACTTTTCCCATTTAACTCTATACTGCTTGTCCAAGTGATACAGACTGGATTTGGCATGCTGCCAAAATTATAACTTGCAAGGACAGACATCTGAAATTTTGCTTTACTGTGGACCGTTATGGAGGAACATAATCCTACGTTAAAACAAAAAGTGAAAAAAAGCTTACTTTATAAGCTATTTAAAATCTAAGTTTTAAAACTTTAATTTTAAAAAGAAAAGTTAAAAAGAAAATATGTTAAATTATCTTACCTTGTTAAGAATGGGGGTTTTAGTTTTAAAGTAGACTTTTTTTTCTCTATCTTCTTTAAGTGGGTGTTTTTAAATGCTGCAAAAAAGACATAAATGTATTTTAATATTTATTACATTCATATAAGAGATCAACTAAAATTGTTTTTAACTAAGCAATTATTTTCCCTTTCTTTAGCATTTCCATAATCGCCAGCAAATGGCACAAGGCTATGCAGAAAGGCTTGTCCCTCCCATTAATGATGGGGGCTTATTTGGTAGTTTCCACAGTCAAAATATATGGAATAATGCCTTTAATCCTACTGCCTTGTTGAGAAGAACACAACAGCAAGATGAAAATGCTGGAGGTATGCAGCTGTAATTTATTGTAATATCTTTTTGTACTTACTGACTTAAAACTAAATTTTGAGTGTTTTTGCTTGACATGTACATTAGCCTACCATATTTGTCTAGTGGATGATCTTACTAGAAATGTGTGGAACTCAAGATTTTACAAAGTTAGTAACAATTGGCATGTGAGATGTAGGAATTTGAATGAAAAACTTAATGAATCTAGATAACCAGAACAAAAAAAAGAAACAAAAATCTGTGAATGTTACTATCATTCAATCTAAGTTGAAAGCTTTACAAACAGAAAATCCTCTTTTGCTTTATCAGTTTTTGCTAATGGTAGTTAAAAAAAATCAATGCTTTAATTGCATTTTTATTTTATTGAAAATATTAGATTCAGTAACAAGGTGTCTACTAACATGAAAAGTAATGAAAAGTAACTAAAAGTCACGAAATGGGTAAACGGTCACGAAAAGTCATGAAAAGTAACGAAATTGAAAGAAAAGGTCACGAATTTTTTCAATTTAAAATTTTTTTATCGATATAATGTAGAATAGAAAATATGCTCCTAACTGGTATAAAAACACTAAGATCAATTTTTGCCTACTTTGTGACGCCGCATCGGAAGAGAGTTAACAGAGTTCCCGCGGGAAAATGCATTGTATTCTTCCCCACTGCGGGAACGAACGCTCTTTCTCCCCTTCACAGAAAGATGAGTATACGTCGTCATGTGGGGCTACCCTTCGGGCGACGAAAATACGAGGAGATAAGAATCACACAGCGGAAGTTGACATATGGTAAAGCATTAAAATTAACACGAACAAGTGGTGCACAATGGTAACGAGAGAGAAGTTGGACAGCGGAAAAACACAATTTTTAAAAAAAAATAAGAGTAGAGCTTCAATTTTTACGTCGATCCTGAATACAGAAGTGTATTTCAGATCGGTTTTTCTTTCAGTGAACTCGAGTATTACCGTATAGATTTTGGCGTCTTGTCATCATTTGCGCTCGAGGTATTCTCTCTCCCCACGTAAGACTATGTCCGATATATGCAGATTTCCCGCCGAGTATACGTTATGTAACGGGCGAAGGCGAAGCTTTCTCCCGCCAATGACGTAACGGGCGATGCATTCAATTATGAAGCTCTCTTCCACGGGAGATATTAGCGCCCTTTACACGTACATTCTTTCGCGAGTGCTTGGAGCGTACGGGATTGCGCGCGGGAAAATTTGGAGTACGCTCCAAAGCAGCTTTCCCTTCCTCTTCGACACCTTCACACGTGCACTCAATCGCGCGGAATCGTGGTTTCATGCGGGAAAGAACGTACGTGTAAAGGGCGCTATTCCTCCGCCCAGGACCGTAGCCTTGGGGGGGGCGGGAGTTCGACGGGCAGATCCCCCCCCCCCCCGAAATTCTGGAGTTTACTGTATTGCATTTTAACATCGAAATAAAAGTACATTTTTAAATGTAAAATTTTTTAAAACTGCATACTTATTCAAAATTTAATTTTTTAAATTTTTATTTACTGTCTTAATTTCAATTTTTTTGCTCCGAATTGTTTTATAAATTTACTGAAATGTATTACACAAGATTGTGCATGGACTTTTAGATTATATAATATTAAATTTTATAATTTCTTAATATTATTATTAAATATTAATATTAAATATTATGTAATTTTAGTAAATTTTATTTTATTTTTAGTTAAAAAATAGTGAATTATCGGGGAGGCTCAGTCCAGTTTGAGTTGTTCTTCATCTTGATGTTTTCAGAGCAGTTTAGGAAAGTTCCTCAATTTAAGCAAAAATTAACTCAAATTAAACATTGATACAGCTATTTTACAATTGTATCAGTGTAGAATTAATGAAAAATTGTTATTTAAATATTATTTACTTTAATGGGGTTTCTGTAGTAACTGTAACAAGTATTAGAATGATTAATTTTTGCATCATTAACTTTCAAGGTGTTTTACATTGCATCAATAAATTTCATGAGTGTTTGAGTCACAATCATATCTGGAATTTGTATAACAGTAATAAAACTAGTAAGTATTGCATGGTTGTAATCCCAACTTTTTAAAAATAAGGTTTTCTTGATAAGAACTTAAATAATAAGGTGAATATTGTTGAAAGACGAGCTGGGGGGGGGGGCGGGGAGACTAATTTCATTTAAACATTAGTATGTACTTCAATGGTCATGAAATTTTATTTTTAAGGTCATGAAATGTCATGAAAAGTCATGAAATTGACTTGCTCAAAAGTAGTAGACACCCTGAGTAACGAACTTGCATTTTGAGTTAAGATAAACTAGAATGTGTCTATAGAAAGAACTGAAATATTTTAATCGGCCACATTAAAATAAGTCATTTGCCTTTCCCTTTTTTAAGAATAACGCTCTCTTTTTGTATTGAGTTTATCATCTTTGGTATTTGTCTTTTTATTATACAAGAGTTTAAGCATGTTAAGATAAGGTAAGTTGAACTCTTCATTAAACTTCTTTTTAATTGTCTAGCATGTTCAAAGCTTCATAAGTTTATTTTTAGTAATATAATGTAGACATATAAGTACATAAATAAAAATGTCTTAAATTATTAATTGATCACTACTTTTTGAAAAATAATTTTATCATTAAGGAGCTGTGAAAGTAATGAATTTCAATTTTATTGGGGATATATGGATGTGCTGTTTATATGCTCTCTTTATTTAAAAACAAATGTATTTTAAGAGTATGTATTGTATCTTTTGTTAGTATTTGCTTCCAAAAAAAAATGATGATAGTATTAATAGGCTTAACTTTGTTAACTTTAGTGTTTTATTTTTCTCTTAAAATATTCCAAATGCTTTTATAATGATATATTTTAGAATCCAGTGATATGGCGAATGGTATTAATCAGAATCATGTAGATGCAACTAGTCCATTACAGGAAGATCAGGTATGTGAACCTGTCTCTAACTTACGAATCATTGTAGTTTTGATGTACAGAATGTTTAATTGTCCTGAGTGGCACACATTTGTTTCTGTTTTTTTTTTTTTATCTTTTGTCGGAAGAAATTAATGAAAGTGAAATTGACACATTAATTATCAGGGAACAAGATTGACTTTTTTGTACATAGCCAGGTTACATTGAGATTTTATATAATAAAAAATCTGTTAGTAAGCAAATGAAAATTATTTTTAAAGCTTTATTATTAAAATAGTTGAAATTCTTTTTCCTATTTTTATATATTAGTCTGCTTGTGGATGCTGGGTTTTTAATCAAAAATGATTTGTAGCAATCATATGAGTGTCATAAAACTGTTTAGAACTTTTTAAAGTAATTCCTTTAAAAGAAACATTAATTGAATGAAAAAAAATGCAGGAACTATGTTTAAAAGCTCAATAGAAATCTAACAAAAAGATACAGTTGCAGTCCTCTTTTGGCAGAGGAATAAAAATTCAGTTAAATTAAATTACTTAAGATATTAGATGGACTAAAAAATCGTAGCTGATACTTTTAAGACTTTTTTGTGAATGATAGTAATTCAAAAGTGTGTTTCTGGTTTCCATATTTTAATGACCTTAAAAATCTGGTAATGCTGTATAAGTTTGTTCTTTTTTATTCCTTTATATCTAACTTCTTAAATCCCTCTTTGTTAAGATTTTTATATGTTTCATTTATTTCCTTTGCAACTATCAGTTTTCCTTTCTGTCTATGAATGTTGCTTTTTGAATGATTGAAGTTCATAAAAATATTTTTATAAACTTCAATTATTCAGGCATGTATTTAGACCTTTTAGTTAAATTCTTTTACATTTGTTTCTCTCTCACATTCTGAAACATTATTTTTATTATTTGAATATTCCTTGATTTTTAGGTTAAAACACTTGTGGAAATGGGCTTTGACAGACAGAATGTTGTCCGTGCTCTACAGACTTGTAACAATGACATTAACTTGGCTACTGTGATTCTTCTTAATGAAAGCTGAAAATAGTGTACATAAAATAGATTGAACTTGTCATGATCACACTTTTAACACATCTGTACTTTTATTTTGCTGAAATTTTAGTTTGATTTGTATAGATCACTTTATTGATAAAAAAATTTCATTGTAATAAATATGTATTATATAGGTTGATTTGTTTGGTGAAAGTGTTCAATTTTATAATTTTTTTTTTGTATCAACAGTTTCCAAACTTTTTAAAAATGAAAAGAAGTTTGAAAGTTTTGAATTTTTAAATTAAAAAATGACCCAGTGTTAAATACATTCATCGATTGACAAATTTGAAATTTGAAATTTTTTTGTAAATTAATGTAAATAGCTGTGCTATAAATATATACACACCTGTATATACTTGAGGGTTGTGACTCATAACAAATATCAGTTGTATAGGATATGAGAAAAAGGAAGTTTGTGTGTATTACACCTTCTTTTGCCTCTCAAAAGTTTTACTTGAAAATAAATCAGACATGTACATGCCTGATTGCTCTATGCATATTATATAGGTAGTATAGGCAAAAAAAGTAATCGGGAAACTACAGATTAATTTTTTATTTTTTTATTTTATTAATGATTTAGTTTCAGTTAATATCTGATTTTCTCTGATGCTTCCTTGCCTAGTATATTCCTTCGCATGTTAAGATTGAAGTCTTGAGTCAATGTATAGCACAATGGCCTATGAGTCACTCTGTGTGAATCAATACAATATTAGACTGTCTCAAAGGATGCCGAAACTACTCGTATGCTTTTGTAAGTAAGTTGCACTGAAATGTATGAATGGATTTTACTTGGGACAAATTTTAAAAGATAACAATCTTTTAAATTATATTGCCCTCTACATATTTAATATAGCTTTAAGAAATATTGCTCTGAATTTTTTCTTCCGAAATTTGATGTAGAAGCCAATTATTTTTCTATCTTTAAATTCCATATTAAAATTTCTGAAATTCTTACTAAAAATTTCTACTGAACACTATACAGAGGTTTTAACAATAGATAATGCATAGCATATGTATGTTGTTAATTAAATGTGTAATGTTTTCATTCTCACTTTGCGTAATTATTTTTGTCAAGTTTTCTAAAAAAATTCTAAGTGCTTGTGAAAAGGAGTTATCTGAAAAGAATGAATCTATTGGCATCATTTTGAGCATTAACTAATACATTTAACACCAAATATATTAGCTGAAGGATGTACTTCAGATGGCAAAATCAGTTGTATTGTAATATTCTTGAGATTTTTGAGTATTTCTTTTAGTAATCTCCATTGACATATTTATGAAAAGGTATGAAATTTATTTGTAAATTTATGTATATAGTTTATTTTTATATACATGCACTTGGAGAGGGATGGCTTAAAGATGTAATAAAGATACAAGTATATTTATATTTATTTCTATGCATATGTATTTATGTATTTATTTATATCCTATTTGCATTAGTATTAACCAAATGTGTTCATTTGTCAAGAAAATTGACAGATTTGTTCATTATTATTGGGTTCAAAGTAGAAATGTTTATACCATGAGTTTAATACAGAAATCCAGCTTTCATAGTAGAATTTTTTCCTTTACTAGAATCATTTTAAATTGCCACCTGAAAGTCTGACTTGTTATATCTTTGATTTGCATTTGTTATGTTGAGATCATTCTAATGTCCAGATGTTGATGGCTATTTACTTAAGATATTAGATGGACTAAAAATTCGTAGCTGGTACTTTTAAGACTGTTTTGTGAGAGAAACAGTTTGCATAGAGGGTTGTATCTGATAATCAATGTAGTTTGCTATTTGCATCCAAATTTTCATCTCGCTTTAACATTATTAACATGCATCTTGAAACCAGTATTTGAATTTTTATACATGAAATAATGCTAAGTTATTGCATGTTTTGAATGTATGGAAATCTTGATTATTTATTTTGCTATTGGGCTGTGATAATATTAATGATGCTTGAGTCTACATTTCATTTTGGCATAGATGTTTTTTATATTAATATATTATGCCCCTTTCCTGTTTTCTTTGTTGAAGAGATCAAATACAACCAAGTTGATTAAGAATTAACTGCAATGGTATTTATTTCATAAAAAGAGGAAGTTCAGTTATAATTTCTATATTAATTCAGACTGGAGGAAGTTTTGTTTCTTCTGAGGCTGAAGACTTAGATAGCTAGCAAAGTAGAAAGCACTTTGTATGATTTTTTTGTTAATTCGTCTGAACACTTCGGCCCCCTCCGCTTTCACATATCGGCCCATGAAATACCTGAAGACCGATGCTGTGTAGCAATTCCTGCAAACTCGGCCAAGGGTTGATTTCCCCTGTTAGTGTATGTTTAATATAGACCTGGGTGCTGGATGGACAGTACAGATCTGCCAATCAGTTTGGGCAACCCTGGGCCCCTGATTTTTTTGTTAAAAGAAAATAATTCCTTGAATACTTGACTTAATGCCAATTTGCTCTAGTCACTATTTTAAGATCAAACAGTTTTTGACAAAGTGCATTTGAAATGTAATTGAGATTTACTCTTAACTAATAGTTAAAATGCAGTGAAATTTTGACTAATTTCATTCAGATCATTCTTTTCCTAACACCAAAGCTTATGAATGAATTTATTGCTGTTAACTGAAGTCATATTTGATGTTTCTTTTTATATAATACCAAAAATGGTATTAAATTATCCCTGTATGGTATTTTAATAACTCCTGTTTGTTATATCAGTAAGTTTGGGAACTGTTGATTTATTATCTATCTATATTCACTATAAGAAGGACTTTGTTTTATGCTGCAAGAAGACTGCAGATAAGGGATACATGTGATTTGAAACTTACAGTACAAAGGAACTTCATATGTTTTATTGAAATTAACTCGTATTGTGACTGTCTTGTGCTGTAATTGTTGCAGGCTTTTATCCATATCTAATGTTAGATCCATTGTTGAACCAACTGTGTTCAAGAGTGTTGGCAAGTTTTCATAAGAATTTGTATAGTTTTCAGAAATGTTTCTATTTTTGTTTATAAAAAGGGTGTCTATTAGAAATTAGTTTGGACTTAGCTGGGAAATCTTGGAACTAATGATAATTGATTTTGAGTTTCAGCAAATCTGAGCAAAAATTTGAGTTTCTTGCAGTTTATGTATTGTAGTTAGTATCAACAACAACAACAACAAAAATTTTTAACATTTTTCCTTCATGAATAGCTTAATTTATGAATTAACTTTGCTTTTTTGTTTCAGTCTATTCAATTTTCCTAACTGTCTCTTCCTTCTCTTCTAAAAACCTTTGGGTAATGATTGCAAATGCACCTGAAATTCATATTTTTATTTTAGACTGCAAAATTGCCTTTTAAAAAGATTTTGGATGTTAACGTGAAAAAAAATGTTCAAATATTCAAGTAAATGAGTACAAGACATTAATTAATACACATCCAACTCTGGCGCTTTTATTGATCATAATGCTTAACCAGCAAAAGGATATTATAGTGACACATTTTTACTGAATGCTCAAAGCATATTCTGTGGAGGAAAGAATAAAAGTGAGCAGTTGACGTTAAATACATGCTAAGTGTCTGGAGTTTTTTAAAATTCTTGATGGCACTTTCTTGTTTAATAAGCTGTTCTTTAAGAAACCAGCTCTTTAACAAACTGGATTTATTTTTGTTTTGATATTCTGTTAATCAAATTAAATTTGGCTTGAAAAAGAATATCAGAAGATATTATTACAGGTAATCAAAAATTTACTTCTCAATAAAATTAAAAAGTTGTAAGAATAGCTTCATAATTTAATTACTTAAATTTGATTTTAAAAAATATGATCCTTTATATACATTTTTATCATAAAAAATTTACTGGTAAATCATTGTTCATAACATTTATTGGTGAAACAGGCAAAGCATATCCTACTAATTTGAAAGGGAATCATTACTTTGATATACAATGTTATTTCTAAATACAAAAGAGTTTTATTTTTCAAAAATACAAAACTAATTCAGTCCTGATTATTAATCTGTGGAATATTTTTAAGTTTCATGAATATATCATGTTACTGTAATGCTAGTAGACACCTTGATATGATTTTAATTATTGTTATCAAACTTTTTCCGTGTATAAAAATTAATTTCTATTTAAGTTAATTTCCATTTTTTAGTCTGCGTATTATAGCTTAGTTATTAATATTACTCTGCAATTTATTAAATGCACATGATTTTTTTTTTTAAATATTGATGTTTATAAAGCTAGTAATCAGTCTTCAAGTACCTCCTTTTTAGTGCATCAACTTATTCTTTTCAAATTCAAAATGATGCTTTATTTCTGTTTTATCAGTAATTCTTGGATAGCTAACCAATTATGAACTATAATGTATTTACATTGATTACCATTATTAGAAACAAGAACCAAAGATTTGTTTTCTGCATTTCAAGTTTGCCTGGTCAGAGGATACATGCAGTTGCTGTTAATGAACTCACAGTCATGCTTTTAGAGGTGGCAATTATTGGTCCATGATTTCATCTGATAAATCAGAAAAAAAAAATTTTTTTTTAATCCTTAGATTATCATCATAGATAGAAATCCATTTAAAATTTGTTATTATTAATTTTTTTTCTTGTTATATTTTAGTTTTAATAGATTGATTAGCATAGAACATGCATATTGGTAGCATTGCATATTTCCAATTGTCCAGAGTCAAAAATATAGTTATAAAATGGATTAATATGGACTTTCAAAAGAATATTTCAAGCTTTGTGACATTTGTGTACATATTTTTTATAATGAAATAATCTTACTTTTTTGGTACTGGGTATATCAAGAGAAAATAATTCAAAACTTTTATTCTTGTAAAATTTCATTTTGACCAATAATGTTTCTAAACGTTCTTTAAAACAATCTATTTCAGCATTAACTTTTACTCTTTGATATTTCTTTGTACTGTTTTTACTAAATTTTTTAGGTTACTTTGTAAAATTGTTTTTACACAGTGGAAATTTTATGCAATAACATATAATAGGTTTGAATTGCATTTCACCGTTTAATGTATTAGCTTTGGAATTTAAAAAATTGAAAAATGTAAATTAAATATATCAATGTAGATACATACTAGGAATTTTAATACGAGGGTAAAAATGAATTTATTCAGGTTTATTTATATTCAGTTGTCTGAATTTACCTCTTTGTAAAATTGTCATTTTTTAAAAATTAAGCTAATTGCTGCTATTAGCCAATGTCTCTCTTTGTGGGGCCTTTTGCTATTTAATTCTGTATTTTTTCCTTAAAACTGGTTTTTAAGATTTTATTTAGAAAAATTTGTAAATTGTGGTTCTTAATGGTTAGTGATCCATCTTGGGGGGGTAAAAAACATTGTCGTGTAAAAAGTGAAACAGACAGAATGTACTATGGCAAGATCAATTATGCGGGTTATTTTAATATTGTGTATAGATAGACTAATGTATGATTTATATTGTGTATTGTTTTCAATAAAATATTTGTTTTTAAGTATTTTAGCTTTCACTAAGTACCATATTATTCGAAAACACTTTGTTGAATGAAATTGCTTATCTCTAAAAGATACAGATTTCCTTCTTTCTGACCATCATCTGTGAAAGATATTTGTGTAAAATGATATATTGGCATATTACAAACTTGCTAAAACTAAATATTTTGAGGTTACTCTTGTCCACTATCAAGCTATTCATGTGTCTTAGTTATTGATAAGTTGTCAGGTGCTTAACTTTCTTTTGCTGTAGGAAATGTTAGTATGGTCTTTGGTACACTTCCTGTGCAGAAAAACTGTTTGAATAGCTGTTATAGATTATTACACATGAGTTTTAAGTCCTCAAGATGCTATTGGAACTGAGAAAGGAAAACAAAAATATTTTGTCATAACTCTTATAAAATTCTAGGCAGTTTATCATCATGTTGTATTAATAGTCTATTTAACTGGTCTTAGAACAAATTAACTTTGCCTTTTGCCTAGCAGTCAACCCTCTTTGAGCAGTCATATGTCTCAAAAATTTATTGAATCTGTTCTTTCAAACCTCCAGAAAACATGGCTGTCTATGTATTTTATGACAAGGTGTGGTGTTAGAATTGTTTCTGTAGACCTTTGTGAAGAACCGTTTGAGAAATATTGAAGTTCTAAGTACAATGAATTTCACATTCCTTTTGAGAGAAGAGCATTCTTGTTAGGGAATTCCTAGAACTATGATCTAGTTAGTCCTGTTTTTGAAATATATAGAATGATATAAGAAAGAAAAAGGTTAGATGGGGCTGTGAATAAATGAAAGACCCCCCCCCCCTCTCTCCAAGTGGTGGAGAGGGAGGGGGTCTTTTATTTATTATTACAATGTATTTTCTAAAAATGCCCCTCAGTTATGTTTTTAAGGGACATAGACATATTTGAGAGATAGCATAGACTGTCATCTCTCATTGATTGGCTGTATCATTAATATTATGGGTCAAGACTTCATGCAGAGTTAGAGTTGCCTTTCAGGATATGAAAGATTAAAGTTGATTTCAAAGTTACATTTTTGGATGAAATTTAAAAAAATTCTATTTGGAGAGAGAGAGCTCCAATTAGAAATGGAGTCCTAATAGAATTCTATTTGGAGATGTAGCAGTGCTCTCAAGAGCTGAGAAACACAAAATGTAATAAGAAAAATTTTAAAAATGAATTTAGTACAGAGTTCTTGAAAGTATGCCGCTTATTTTATAATAATATAAAATATTTTTAAATTTCAAGACTATTTAAAGTTGTTAGTTTTGTACAAAAATGGATGAGCTATTTTATATGAAGCAGATATTGTGCTAAACTAATATTTGCTGCATAAATCTGGTTTTCTTTTTGTTTCCCCCCCCCCCCCCTTCCCCCTGAAAATTCGACCTCCAGTTTTAGGGCTAGGTTGTCAATTTAACTCGTACTTTTTCAGATTTAAGACATTTCTGTGGAGTAAGTAACCATGACTTTTTTGTGAACATTTTTTAAAATTCAAACCCATAATTTGATCTTTTAAAAAAAGGGCTTTATTTTCAATTTCCAGCGTTGGTAGCGATACATCTAGTTTTTAAATAAAGGAATTCTTATTTAAGGAGATTACATTTAATCCCCCTGACAATCGTAAGGAAGAAATAACTTGATTACTATACGTGACGCTTAATCCAGCATTAAAGAAGCGAAATCTATTTTATCTTCAATAGATGGCAGCACTAGACATTTTTGAATAGGGAATATTGCTCTGCTGTAGTAGGGATTGATTGGCCTAGCGTTTAAAACTAAATCATTTCTGTGTCCTTTTTTAATATACCAGAGCATTTACGATACGTCAAGTTATAATTATGGTCAAGAAGATTAACCTCAACCCTGAATAAGGGGGGTCGTGTATTCGATTATTTAATTAGAGAGAGCGCGGAGCTCTTTAAAGACTTTCATTATACTTTGGAAGAGGGCATTCTAGCTCCCTATTATTTTACTATTGCAAATAATTTATTTAAAATGGTGATTTTAAAATAAATCTGTAATAATTTATCACACGAATAATTATTCCCTATGTCATCTTTACTGGATTAAATTTACTGCATGAAAGATCAGTTTTTAAACGGAACCATTTTATAAATAGGATAACACTCATTATTCATATTATTTCCTCTTAAAAAAAAAAAAAAAAAAAACTCGTGCCCAATATGAAATGTGTAAGGCATTAAATATTTACATTTTCCTCCCCAAATGCTCTACTAACAGTTTTTAGAAGAAAATAGTCTTGTATTGCGCGTGACGTTCTCCGCAAAAAGTGTGACACAGGATTTTACTATTTCACTTCTGCATAGTCCTCTTACCTGAGTTCTTTGCTGTGGAACCTGTGATGTGTGTTGAATCTAGTTATCAAACGCTTCTAACAAGTCAATCCTAATATAATAACTAACTCTTTGTACTTGCTAGCGCCTATTTTTCGTTGAGATACTCTTTCTTGATCAATGTAGAAATTTTTAGACCTTCCCAAAGTAGTTGACTCTCCTTTTTTTTTCTCGGCACAGTGCAATTGTGCTGGAACGTCCCTCGCTTTTGCCGTCAGATCTTTCATTCACTATTGCATTACAATGATGATGATTTCTTTGTTAACTATTATTCTAATGTAATTTTAGACCGATCTTTCTCGAGTGACATGCACAATTTAAGTTATTCTGGGCACAACTGTACACTCCGACCAACTCGGACCGACATTGAAATTTCTTCACGGATCACCGAGATCCTCTCTCGATTTTATTTTAACATTAATTAAACAATGAGCATGTCATTTATTTTTATACACACTTCACTAGAGGCATTTGGATGGCGTTTGCATGTCAGTTTCATCCGTGATTGGACTACGAAGATGTTCACTCTATCGATAAAGTAACCCAATAGCCAACTGCTACCCCCTTTTTTTTTATCTGCATATTATTTTGAATAAGCAAAGTTTAGGGCTGTTGGCGTTTGAACAACTGCCGTAACTGCGCACCGAGGGTTTGTTCTCCCGAGGCCGGACGGCCAAGGTGCTGGCATTCAGTGTACCCCACAGTCTGTGGATTCAAGTAGGTCTGTTGGTATGCATGTTCTGGAATCGGTGTTTTAAATTGTGTTTAATCCGGTTTAATTGCCCTCGTGTATTAAAAGATGTCAGTAGATACCTTAACCAAGTAGCAGTGCTCTTAAGAGCTGAGAACCAAAGGGGAGCTCAGAAGCTTGAAGCCTTGAAAACTCGGATGAGATCTTAAGGATCTATAAAAAGAATATTTAGAAATCAATAACGAGATACTAAAGAAGGAATGAAAAGTTTTACAAATTTAACTCAGAAAATACTCTAAATTAATATTTCTTCAGTATACAACAAAAAGGAAGAGAAAGGGATGCGCTTTCTGCCTGAAATTTCCTGCTCTGTTTATTACTACTTAGAAATATAACTATCAGTTCTCAGCCCACTGGAGTGAAGTTTTGGCGCTCTCGACGAACAGTACTGACGCTTACCTGGTTTTTGGAGGAAACTTGCTGTCGTCGAGTGAGCGCCTTGTTGCCCAAAAATACTATATTTTTTCAAGAGTTTTAGCCCTCTGCAGCCTCTGTCTAAGGTTTTCTTCAACTTACTAGTTTTTGTACATGACTGCTTCCCATTTCCAATTATACAACGTAATAATTATTGGCCAGGGTTACTGAAGCTAGAAATTTCTCGAACTAACTTTTTATAAGGGTGTAGCTTCTGTCGCCATTAACCACGATGAAAACACTTGAGTTCTTGACTACAACCCATCTTACTCTAGATGCGGTTTTGTGTAAGGCGGAATAAGACGTCTGTAGTGAGATCTGCTAATGCGAAAATTTACTGGATTCTTTTTGTCATTTAGAGTAATTCGCTGAATGTATTTTTTATGAAAAGTCTCCGAGAATGTGTCAGTAGAAATTTGACGCTTAGTCAATTAATAATAACTTACTTTATTCACAAAAAAATTCATGTACAAAATTCCACGTGAGGGGAGAGTGAGTCACCGTGATCATCAATAGAAAATCCACCAGATGATGAAAATTAGGAAAATAAAGAGTAGGGAACACACAACCTCCTTCGTGTAGCTTGTGGCATTGTCCTTCTTGAACCTGGTCAACAGTGTGGCCTGCAAAAGAGTGAGAAAATGTTTAATTTTAAGAACAACTTGTAAATACTGCACCGCAGATTGCGGTCTTCTCGTTCTAATGATTATAAAAGGAAAGTTTTATGTTAAATTCATCAAAAATTTACTAAGATATGCGAAGCATACGTAATTACAAATGGTTATCTAAAATATCCTGTTCAAATTTGGAAGTGGTTACCTCCGAAAAGAAGCGTATTGATTTGGGATGCATTTAATTGGTAATTCAAACTCGTGGCTGCGAAAATGGGAGACTGCTTTGTTGACAGAGCATAGAGTTCCGCAGCGTGGCTATGTGTACGGGCACAGAAAAAATAAGGATTCCACAGCGACAGCATGCGCTTGCGTGTTATTTGTGGGAAGTCGTCTCGATGTTGGTGGTGCGTGTGTTTGATAAATGCAAAACGTTTTAATGTTTTCAACATGTGCCTGGTCTCTATAAGCTGCATTGTTCTTTAATTACACACTGTACTGATCCAAACATCTGTAATATATGATACAAATATAATCATTCGATAGCTATATCTAACTTTTTTAAAGTTGTCAGCAAACACTTGTTCACGTACTTCAAAAAGATGGCCATAATTCTCTAAGAAGGGCGTACCAAATCAGGGCAGCCTAATTTTTACAACGATATGTCGTAGAACTCCAGTTTTGAAGTGTCCAGAAACGGTTGCTTTTGTTGTGTAGATAAATTAACTTTAGTTTTATTGGTAAATGAGCATTCTTGTAACTGATTATAATGTCGGTTTTTAAATTAATTAACCTCAAGTATAACAGCCTTGTTTTTCATATCTTTTCAAGTCACTGCTCTAATTTGGTTAAACTAGTTGTGATCCAATTTTTAATTGCCTAAATAATGTAAACGGGATTTGGGAAAAATGCGCAAATTTCCTGAATCTCCAATACATTGTAAATAATAAAATTGAATAATTGGTCATGACAAGTTTCGATTTTTCTTATAAGTATTGCTGGAATATTATGTAAAGTAGCTGGTGAATTTTTATTTTTCGTTGGCTGGTGAATTTAGTTTCTTCAGGTGAACTAATTTAAATTTTAAAATTTGAGAATCTTTTTTAAAAAATTTAGTTTTGTCTAAAAGTTAATCCTTGTTTTAATTTGAATTCCTTTTTTTCTCTTATCCTATCCTACTCAATATAAATAGAAAATCCGAAGCCACGGTAATCCAATATGCCCTGTTTTGCCATTTCTTTCGCATCCACCCCAAGGTCCAAGCCAACGGGGGAGCGGAAAACGAAATCCCAGGGCATTGGAATGCTTCCGGAGAAACGACTGATGAGGTCTACGCGGAGGGAGACAAAATAATTGTTCAAAGTACTATGCCATAAAATCGACACATTACGCAAGAAGCAAAAAATAATAATCGAAAACAAACATCAGTCATCCAATTAAATAACTCCTCATGCTACAACTATATTTTGAAGAGTTTTCAGTTCTAATTTTATGGCGCGCGAGCGGTCTCCTTTTTGTGCAACGTTCGTGGTTGCGGAAGACGGAAAGGAGTGAAAAAGCTTAGTTCGGGGGCAAAGGAGCCTTTTTTTTAAATTTAATTTAATTTAATTTTTTTAATTTCGGACGGGAGGCGGGCTTGAGTCATCTACGATCCAGTAAACGCCAAAAGTAAACCCATGATGGAGAGACGACCGCGCGAGAGATGAAATTTCCGTTATGGGCATGCCCCATCTTTACCTTTCTTTTTTTTTCTTATTTTCGCTGCAGCGGTATGATTTTATTTTTCCTTTTTTTATATTTAACTGAATTGTTTTAAGTTTTTTTTTATATTCACCTGCTAACTTATGTGGGCCCGAAATTTTATCGGTATCTTAAGGAAATTAATAATGATTTAATCTAAGTGGTATTTGTGTCCTCTTGTAATTAAAGATGGTTTCATTTTGCAATTTTTATGAATCAGCTAAAAATGTAATATTTTATGTCCTTCAATAAATTGTGCATATTAATTTCTTTAATTCCTAGTCATGTCGTTACTGCCTCTCAGTAAATGTTTCAAGTTTTTAATTTTTCAGCCTTTTCCTTCATTAGGTTTTAACTTCAATTTTCAAGTTTTTGTTTTTCAGCATTTACCTCCAGGTTTCTTTTTGTTTTGGGAATTTAACTTCAAAAAATTTTTTTTTTATTCATAGCCTTTAATGGTAGCATCAGTTAGAACCTGTATAATTGGGTTATAGCACAACTACACAACATATTTAACATCTAACATAACCCCTAAATGATTTTTATAACGGCATTTCTTTCAGATTTCTTTATTAATTATTTCAAATGGTCATTCTTTTTTTTTTCACCCCAACACTTTAGTTACATTAACGGAATAATTAACGTAACTAAATTAATCGAATCCCGATTTGAGGCTTTACACGTACACAGTCCTCACACCGAATGTCGATATTCTGTTAACATTTCATAGGTTAGTGCTACAAAATAAGAAAAACCCCGGAGTTAATCCACAGGCCGTAGTTCACTGTTTTAGACCCTATTTAAAGTTAATTCAGGTAATATCAATCCGAAGCTTTTTCCATCTGAAATAGGTATATCTATTTTCTTAACATTTAAGTTCCGAGAATACCATCTGAGAAACTTGTATACCAATCGAGACCGAAAATCTTTAATCCTTGACTGTCGGAATACAGAGGCATTTATCGAATTACCGCCCGCTCTAATGTACTGCAGCGACCATCCCAACACTGAAAGCGATTCTTTTTGCACTTTCCCCACACCCACACATTTCGTCTAAACGTTTGTGGGAATTCGCTTGTTCTCAAATCGATTCGGACACGAGCGGGAAGAGCGGCCGCCGATCGATGGCCGAATAGAAGCGGACAGGTGATTTTTCAAAGGGTACGTCCCGTAAGAAATCGGACTGACGGTGGTGCTACGCGAATTTACGCTAATGGTCATCTCAAAGTGTTAGTGGAGAATAATATACGTATAAGGCGAAACCAAAGGATCTTATAATCCATAATTGAGCTGAAAAACTGCAATGAGTCTAGACCAACTAATTGAATCCCTCGCCTAGTTAGAGGGTATTTTATGCGATTATCCAAAAGCGGCGATCGGCTTGTAACGAAACGTTGTAATGTAACGTAACCCCAGCATTCCGTAGTCAGAGCCTGAAAGCGAGCGACGAGACGAGTCGCTCAAACAATCGTGCTGCTCTAAACTACCGGCTTTTTTCACGAATCCCTGTGATAGTTGCATTACAAGTCAGTGCAAGACGCCTGGAACTGATTGACGTGGAGCACTTTTCGAACTGAGCATTCGCGAAGAGATATGGGTACAATTGTAGTGCTCGTGGCGAGTATTACATTACAACGTTATAGAACAAGTCACTCGCCGCCTTCTGAGAACGCGATAAGTAGTAAGCTTAACCGTGTCATCAACCGACACGGTTAGGCTTATTAATACCTTGATACTCTATTAGACACATTTAGCTGCACATCCACACCGAGGCGAGGAGGTGAAAACAACCGCCTCGAAGTAGTAATCAGAAAGATCCCATTGTTCGGAATTTCAGTATCAGATCCGATATGAAAATGGCAAGGATAAAATGAGGTAATTCAATTGGCATTATATGTTGCGAGATAGACCTTGGAGGTTTACAATGCTTCATGCATTCCGAAAGTAGCTGAGTTGAGGCGAGATGTTTTTTAAATATGCTTTGTCTTAGGGTCTGTTCAGATTGAAGTCCGGTAGCGGATGCGTAAAAAGAAAGATGGCGCTGAGACGGAAATAAACCAATCATAGGCGTTAAAAATTTCGTTGCTAATCGTTTGGAGGTTTGTCATTGGTTAAATATATTTCAATACTTTAACGCTTCCGCTACCGGACTCCTATGTGAACAGGCCCTTACTGCAGCGTTCTAATTTTTCTCCTGATAACGCATCGTTTTGTTATTTTGTAAAACATAAAATGAAGCTTATTTCAACCGAATAGTTTGTTCCGGATCGAGAAATCTCTGCCTTTGTGACACAAAAGTTGGCTGGAGGTACTGTGGTCATCTTTTTGCCACACGAGGGTTAAATTGACCGGCACCTCCGCTTAAAGCCGATTCTGAACGGCCACAAGCATCCGTGCCTACCCCGGGATACGATATCGCAGGTTCCGAAGGCTAGCGCTATGGTCATCCGACCATCATTCGATTCGATTACTCGTGCATCAAGCCTGAAATTTACGTGCGTTTTCTTATTTTAATCAAACTCTTATTTAATCACTCCATACAACAGGCGAGAGGGGGAATGCAGCTCTTTCTTACTTTTTTGCGGCTCATGGTTCAGTGATCAGTTTTACAGATATTTTATACAAAATGTCTTATAAAAGAAAATTCGGAGAACAATTTATAAGTTTCCTTAATTTCACACTTTTCCTGTACCTATAATTGGCCTTTAACTGGACTGCCACAAACTGCAACAGCTCGATATGTGCCACATTTGAATAACTGAGCAAAGCAATTAAAAGAATAATTACAAGATAAAAAGAACAACTTTTTATATACCATGTTTTTAAATTTTTTGTTGATTCATATAAAATTGACAGTTCTCTCTTAATTGCACAAACCTTCACTTAATTATTCTTTTATTTAATTTTAATTACTTTTTGGTCGTCTCCACTATCCACAGACTTTATAAACTTTAATTTTTATAATTCTTTTTTTCATTTTTCACACAATATTTTTGTAAACAAACTAAATTCACATGTATTCTGTTTTCAAAATCGTCAAACGCCGTTACGCAAAAGTGCAAGCATTGAATTCGATCAATGCGCCACCTTGCGGATTTTTTTGGCTAAAAGTATTAAAAGAATGCATTGTCATCGTGTTCTGAGCTATTCTAAAAGTTTCAAATGTCTAGCCAGTCGGTAAGTTAGTTAAAAATCGATTGCAAGATTTGTACGGGACAAACACACAAACAAACAAGAAAGCGAGTTAATAAAAACATGGTAATAATAAAAAGTAGAGATGATGTAAGGGGGGAAAAAAGATGGTTTGAGAGCTACAAAACTTGCACTACAAATTTTTGTCTTTTAACGTAGGATTACGTTCCTCCATAACGGTCTCATGGAAAGCAAAATTTCAGATGTTCTGCGTCGCCAGTTAAAATTTTGGTAGCGCGCCAAATCCAGTCTGTATCGCTTGGGCAAGCAGTAAACAGTTAAACAGAAAGTACCAAAATGCGTCAAAATTTTGACATGCATATATACATCATACATTCATACATATATATACATACATACATACATACAAAAGAGGTAAGCAACGATAAGTAATCCTACGTTAATATAACCCGCGGTAGTTTCGTTGGAAGAGACTACCTGAAATTTTTTTTTCCAATGTACGTCGCAATGTTTATTCCCATACACATTAACTTTAGAGTTTTAACTTTTTCATATTGTTTTTTAATAATCGCGCAACGAAAACATAGTAAGAATACGTACTTATTTTGAATGACGTGTAAAGAATCTTCCACATTATCAATCCCCTTATATGTTAATGTCCGTTCACAACTAACGAACATTTATGTCAATCTTCACCGCCGAAGCTGATTAGCGTTTCCAGCAAGTTAAAATTTTCAGTTTTCCCCCACAATCTGACGGAGCAAGAATGCACTTATTAAAACTCATAATTTTATGATGGTCATAACTTAGACGCTGGTATGGTTGTCAGATTAAAACCACATTAACTTATGCGTTTCGCTTTCAGCGAAAAACGTTTCAAGATGTGGTAATTGATAAAAATCTTTTCGTTCCTGTAAAGATTTATTTATTTTTATTTGTGTGTTTGTGCATGAGTGTAAGTTCGAGTTTTTAAATGATTTGCAAGCGGATTAATATTTCTTTGATAAGGAAGAGTGTGACATCGCTTATTTTCCGTTCGCTATAAATTTCAAGCGACGTCGACCTTCAGGAGTTGTTAGTCACAGATTTTAGTGAGTAATTTTTCCTCCTCTGCCGTGATTACACTTTAAATAATTTTTACAAGATACTTCCTGCAATAGTTCCTGCGAGCTTTATACGCATTGAGTAGTGAATTATATTTAGAGCAGAAGCTAAACTCGCTGCAAATTTGATATGTACACAAAGTAATATATTAACACTACCTCTCTGTTGTGTACATGGACTAGAGAATGCCTCACTATTATGGCTTTGAATAAATACTAGAGGAACTTCATCTTGCGTTTTACGCAATTATTAAGGTTCATTCCGAGTGCATTTATATCATTATTTAGGACATCTCACTAAAGTAGTTTCTAAAGTAGAAAAGGGTACTAATTCTGCTATTCTATAAATTGACTCTAATTAATTCTTATTTCTTTCGCATAACACTTAAGTAATTAAAGCATGCCGTTTTACAGAGGTGTCATTTAAAAATAATTACAAGATAAAAATAACTTTTTATATGCCATGTTTTTAAATTTTCTGTTGAACCATATAAACTTGACAATTCTATGTATTAATAAATACTTTTTAAAATTTTTTTTGATGAATTATCCCATTCACTTGAAAGAAAATGAAGTTAATTGGAAGTTAACTTGCGTTTAAATTTTCGTTCCCGTAACGGCCGATAGATGGCTGCACCAGTCTACAAAACAAAATTAACTGAAAATAACTGAAAATTAATTTAATTCTGCTTAAAGATGGCTTAAAAGTTTTTAAAAAATGCATTGTCATCGTGTTCTGAGCTATTCTAAAAGTTTCAAATGGCTAGCTAGTCGGGAAGTTAGTTAAAAATCGATTGCAAGATTTTTACTGGACAAATACACAAGAAAGCGAGTTAATAAAACATGTAAGTAAACGATCTCTCTCTAGAGAAATTTACCAGGAATTAAAAAAAAATACTAGTAACATATGAAACTTCTAAATAAGTGAAACTTCTCTAGGTGGCCACCCCTCTAAACGGCCTTATTTTGATCAGAACCGATTCAAGACTTCATAGAGCTAAAGTTATGGAAGAAACCCCTTTCCCACGGCCTCCTTTTTCCGGAACCGTTACTGGTTGCTTTGGAGAAGTATCACTGTCTTCCCATTCGATTTATTTTAAAAAGATGTTTATTGTATTTTGGAGGAATTTATGCTCCATTCAGAGGCAGAAAATTATTTCAAATATTGCACAAAATAATTCACAAGTACCGCTCCCCCCCCCCCCCCCTGGTGACTCTCAATCAAAATTCTAGTGGCACTGGGGACTAGGTTGGTTCACTTATAGCAGTGGTTCTCAAACTGTGCGCCACAGAGCTTTTCCAGGTGCGCTCCGTAGTATTCCTAAATCTAGATATGAAAAGCAAATGTATACTAAGTTACTATATTATACCATTTCTTTACGAACACTCGGCTTGTTTCGTTGCGACTTTATTATGATAGTTATAAGTTTTTTTTCTTGCAACTACCTTCTGATCCGCAATTTTTTACGCGTTTAAAACACGTAACAAACGGGGTTGGAACGGCATGTTAACACCAGCACGAGCTTTCATCACGTGGCAACTGGCAGTGTTGCATAACAGGCGTTGGTGAGTGGGCGTGTCGTGTCTTGTGAACTGCCGTCAAGAGTAAACGTATTGTGCCTTTTACAACTTTCAGAATAACTACCGTTGATATAATTGTGTTTGTTAAAAATAATTCACCCATAAAAATGGATAAGTTTCTTAACCAATTGCTTCTTACCAAGTCTCAGAACTGATCGCACAAAATATGAAAGCTCATACTTTGGGCGAGTCACTTATTTGCCTGCTTGCCAAAAGATTGTCAGTACGATGTTAGGAAATGGAGCAGCTATGAAAATAAGCTAGATACCTCTGTCCAATGATACTGTCAACAGGCGTATTTTGGAAATGTCTTCTGATATTGAGAAAATGTATGTGGTAATAAACTCCAGTGTTCTGATTTTGCACTGCAAATTGACGAGTCAACCGTCTTTAGCATCAAGGCGCAACTCATAGCATTCATTCGTTTCATTAACGAAATTCAAATAACAAATCAGTTTCTTTTTTGCAAAGAATTAAACCTGACTACAAAAGGAGAGGACATTTTTAACACCCTGAATAACTACCTTGATAAATGGCAGTTATCGTGGAAATCGTGTGTAGGCATTTGCACAGATGGAGCTCCTTCTATGATAGGCTGCAACAAGGGTCTTGTATCTTTAATAAAGCAACAAAACGAAAATGTTATTGTAACTCATTGCTTCCTTCATAGAGAGGCCTTGATGTCAAGAACATTAGGAGAGGATTTAAGAGAGGTCTTAGATCAAGTTGTTAAAATGGCGAACTTTATTAAAACAGGACCAGTTAAATCACGCCTATTTGAACAGATTTGCACCAAATTATAACATATTGGTCCTATTTTGTAAACAGTGCGCCAGCAAGTATCTGTAGTGTTGTAAGTGCGCTCAGAATGTATAAAGTTTGAGAACCACTGACTTATAGGATCCAACCATAACAACTGTTCGCTTTCACTGACATTCGCTCCAAGAGATGGCGCGCCAGACTCATATCGCATGATTGACTTTGTTTTGTTATTTATGTTGTTCAGGTTTGCTCTGTAATGTGAGTTGTTGCATAGCTTTGCATTAAATAATCAAGTTAAATAATCTTGTCTTTAATTGTCAACGCCTTACTCACCAATGTATGTACAACAATAAACAGGCAAATCTCGCTGTAATCTGGCGAAAATCGAAAGACAAAAAAAGGCCTGCCGCATAGGTACAACAACAACAATTCATATGTATTTCTGGATTATTCGTGGCAATTATAGTTCCCAAAACGCTTGAGGATTAGCCTCTGAAATTGCACTCTTCACAATGAATATTAGAATCCTCTACGAATGACATACTCAGGGACAGAATGTATTTCCAAACATTAATGAATTATCCTTCGCGATTCTAATCTCCACGATGAATCGTATAATCCCCGAAGGCGCAAGGATTATTCTCCATGACAATGCAACCCCTAATGAATAGCGTAATCTGCATTAAGGTATAATCACAAATATTTGTGAATTATTCTTCGCGATGATGGGCTCAGCTTTCGTGTTACAAATAAAAACAAACAAACAAACAAACAAAAGGAATGCTCCAAATAAACTGACTATTATATGCGATAATTAAACCCCTCGTTAATGATGCAATACTCAAAAGAAATGATTGTAATGATCTAAATGATTGTGGATAATTCTCGGCGATCTTCGAATATCTACAATACGTATTTTGTATACTTTCCTTTAGTGCATAGGAATTTAATAATAATTTGTCTCCAGAATTGATAAACGTTTTACTAATGAAAATTTCAATCACTTTAAAGGACAAAAAATATTTTTTTAATGTAATTTTTTCTTTGGTAAAAATGGATTTAGACTTTTTCAAAATTCCGAAGACAGAAACAAAAGAACGTTACACAAAATTTCTTAAAGATACCTTGCAAGGAATTTTAAATAAATTCTTTTAAAGACGGCAGATCACGAAAAATTCCATTGCGGGATGGATAGACGTAAAATACAGGTATACAATAGGAGGTACACTTATGATATTGTTTTAAAAAGTACTGCATCGGCCAATGTAACCACAATAGACACATGAAGTTAGTAATGATCTGCCGTAAAAGTTATCTAAAAGCTCTATTTCTTAAAATAATATGTCGGGCGTTGTAATAATCGTAGAAACACGAGGTTTGTATTAATTTATTCTAGAAGCTCTATATAAAGATCTATCCAAAAGCTCTGTCTTTTAAAATATTATATCGGGCAATGTAATCATCGTAGAAACACGAGATTTGTGTTAATTTATTCAAATATCTCTATAGTATGTTACATAAGCCAAAATATATATAAATGTGCTTTTATTTATAGAATTTTTGGTCTGCTTTACTTAACTGAGATATTGAAGAATAATAATAAAAAAAAGTAATTTAAAAGGTTTTCAACCATGAGTAAAATTTTCTCTAAATTCCATTTTTGCCGAAATTCTCTCACCTGAGGATATTGTCAAGGTCATACCTGTCACTCTCACTCGAGATTTATAACGAATTACGACAGAAAAGTTTGCTTTACCTTACGCTATAAAACCCAGTGACCTTCATACGCGTTTCCATATAAAACTTTTCTCTCCATTATATGCTAATTTCTCCACTACAGCTTATGATACTCTAAAAAGAAAAAAAAAGTTTCTGTCTTTTATATTGCTCTTCAGTCAGACAGCCAAAAAATGACAGAGCTGCATGTTTATTCATTTAGAAAACGAATTACTATACAATTTCAGACTCCGAGGATCTTATTCATAATTCATGCAACATGACAGTAAGCCAAGCACGTGAAAGGAGATTGTTTACAACTTTATTTATTTTTACTCGCGTGAAAATTCTTGGGTACGGATCTTGATAGTGCAGACAGCGGACGATTCTCGCATGCCTAAGTTTGTATTTAACAACTTGATGCTAACTTATCTCAAGCGTTAATAAAAAGCGTTTTAATAAGTTACTTCGCTAACAAAGGAATTTCCTTTAACTCATGACATGTGTTGCATATGCCAAGCTTTTCCTTTAAGATATGACATATAGAATGTAATATCTGTGCTTCGAAGATCAACCAGCTCAAGCTTTTATAAATATGTTAATTTTAAGTCCACTGACAGCAATTTCCTTCGTCTAGAATTTAATTGCGTGGGTTCTTTCAAGGTTGAGAATGGTCCACAAGAATGACGTCACGCTGAAGAGGCAAATGGGAATGAAGCCCAAGACACGAGAAGAGCTGTAAGCAGATAATCAGCTCGTAGGTGACAAATGAGATATGTGATTAGAATTTGCCACTGATATACTACATCACTGATTCTCTCATTGGCTTTCTAAAATGACGCCAGATACAAACAAATTATTTTTTTCGTTAGTTAGTTTATTCAAAACATTAAATTAAATCGTTTTGAAATCATCAACATGACAGTAAGCCAAGCACGTGAAAGGAGATTGATGTTTTAAAACAATTAAGTTTGACATTTTTCCTTGTTGAAAGATTCACAATAAGATATCCAGTAAAGGAAGAAATACTTTAAATGGCTCTACCCATCACAAGTTGGAATGAAAGTAGCTTTTCTTTCTCCTTTTCTTTGAAAGGCAGAATTTAGCCGCTGGTATATTTGATAACGCGTTACGCCAACGAGGTGTTGGTTACGCCAAGTAGCCTATGACTTATTATAAATATTCACTCCGTTGATATCCTTTTCCCTCTGTGAAATTATTCCCACGCCCCGAAACTAAGACTCTAAAAGTCCTCTATCACAATTGGAGGAGCAAACTAAAATGTTTCATTTCATTTATCCGAGTAAGGTTCCTTCCAGAGGAGAGATTAAACGCAGAAACAAAAAGCTTTTTTTCCCCGTTCTTTTTGCCGTGTGACAGACGACAATTTCAGTCAACACGTGTTTCTTTTTCCGGCACATGACGTGGCTCAAACAACCGAGGCTGGTAACGGCTGCAGAAATTAGGGGGTATTTTCTCCTGCTCGACGAATAAGTACATATTTAAACACATTCCTTAGATGAAATGTATGTCTATGAATATGCACGAATAAAAAACTCGAATAATCAACTGAGTACTTAAAAACAGATTTTCATTTCTTTAACAGACAAAAAAACTAGTTTAACAAACTAGAACTTTCCAAACCAGTCAAAATGACAGGTTTTGACATTGGTTTGAAATAGTTGTTTCTGAATTGTAGGTAATTCTATTGTTAAGGTGTCCGAAAATGCTGTTAGGTAAAGAAAGAAAATTAATTACTTTGTTGTTATTTGATTTTTTAATCAGAACTTGTTGCTGTCTTGGGATTGTTTCGCTAACTAAAATCGAAACACGAAGCAAGTTCTTTTTTTTTGGACTGCTTTCGATTCCATTTGATAATGTGAAATACAATCATTTATACTCAATGTTTGGCTACAGTGAGGGCCCTTATTTAATTTTATTTTTTAACGGCCTTTTTAAAATTTCTCGAAATCTTTTCAGCTGTTACCAGTCCATCAACAGACAATTATAGAATTAGAGGGTATAAACTGAAGAGCACATCCGCACGCACTGTATCGATGCTATTGAATTGTTAATTAAAGTAGTAACCTATAGGTCAAAAATTATATATATATATATATATAATATATATGACAAGTTTCTTAAACTCCGTATAATTTACTTCTTAATGTTTGTGCAGTCATCGTTGTAGGCCGTCAAATAATAAGACATTATATTCAACCTTACTATATTATTTATTCTTAAATATTAAAACAAAACTATAGCTCCAAACAATGGCTGTCTCGCCATTTTCTGTTCTTCCCTCCTCAAAAGAAACACGTCCGTTCCTGAAGACTTCCCACTCTCTGTACTTTAACTCTGACAACCCCGTAGCATGTAAATAGACGAGGGATTTGATTGGTGCTGCCATCTGCTTGCTTTCTCGTTAATTATTCAGCTTCAGTAATTATATATTTTCAATTAATTTAATATTTAGAACATGATATATATATATATATATATATATATATATATATATATATATATATATATATATATATATAGTAAAATTTCTCTATGGAGTAATGGTTCCGATAAAAAGCGGCCTTTTTGAGGAGTGGCCGTGGAAAAAGGGATTCTTACATAACATTTGCTCTATGGAGTCTTTAATCGGTTCTGAACAAAATGTGGCCATTTACTCGGGTGACCGCCGAATAGGAGTGGCCGGCTAAAGAAGTTTCACCGTGTGTATAATAAGACTAATGTGTATAAACCTTCGATATTAAAGGTGCAAATTGGAATACAGCACTCTACCATCAGATTAATGTGCTAAGCAGGAAAGATGCCTATCGTAAAGACCTTGAAATGGGGAAAAACTTCATATTTACTTTACATGCTTGAAAGAACACGAAAAAGTAGAACAGTAAATAAAACAACCTCTCTGTGATGGAGTTGGATATACCAGAACAATGATACTCATTGAAAAAAGTGTTATAAAAATGTGGATAAAAATATATATTTTATTTATCTTTTAATATGTAACATTGAAGGTGAAAATATTTCTGTTATACATTTCTATCGAATATACAGAAAAGGGATGGACAACAAAATAACTGAATCAAGCACTCATCCATCTAAATGTCACAGTAGCGAAAAAGGGCTTTTTTTGTAGGTAATCAATCACCCGTTTGTTGAATTATTTTTCTTTGGGGTATGCCAGAATTTGAAAATGCGACAAACATGCATATGTCGTATATTTCAGCGACAGTCATTATTGTGGAGAGATGCATGTAGATTTTATTTAAAACTACGCCTCTAGGGTGTGCTGTTATGCATTGACTATCATACAACCCCGCAACTGGTTACAAACCCGTCGGACGGGTTTGTAACCAGTTGCGCCGTGTGCGTGGCTCCATTCAATTACATAGGTTGCGACTCATCACGGACTGGTTTGTGATTGGAGTCAGTTATCAGTTTCTTTTGAGTTGCTCCGTGTGCAGACGGCCTTACATTAAAAAAAATTCAGATACAATAATTTTAAAAAAAGGAATTGTTAAAACTTTCTTACAATGCTAATTAAGCATTGTAGTTGTAGCATAGTTAATAACATGTACCATAATTTATTTTCTCCGAGCACAGAAATCAACGACCAAATCGTACCTTGTTCCCGAAGCCCACTGCCAGCTGTCATGTGCAATTTGACGACGAATAATGCAATACAAAGGGCGGAAAGAGGCTTGCGACACAAACGAGAGAAGAAAAAATCTTTCGGTATGGCATTTTTCTGCTCTCTATTGTCTCGGATCTTCCCTGTTATCATTTGGCAGAGACAAAGAATAGAATGCAGAGCTGTTGTAATTCCACAAAAATGGCGGCTTGAATAGCAGGGGGAGTCGCGGTAAAATATGTGATCAGAAACAGGTGTCAGGATACAAAAGGTTTTTACTTTTCGACAGAATGGTTGCATCTGATTTAGTAATTCTTTTGCGGTCTTCGTAAGAGTGAAATGATATATCAAGAATTAGCATAATACATGTCAACTGTAATTCAGAGACTTCCAGCGTCGAACTTGGCTCTAGGTGATTGACGGAAAGGCGAAAGACCGACGGTTTTAAAGTCCTTGGACGTCTGATTTCTTTTATATTGCGGGAAATAAGACAACCACAAAAAGCAGTACTTTTTCTTTCTAGTATGAGTTTGTTTTAAATAAATTTAATCCTGCGAACTGCCAAAAGAACTCCTATTACTTTGTATATATTTGTCATTACGATATTCTCAAAAGCTTTTAACGTTCATAATAAATTTCCAAAATAATAAAATGATTAACATACTGAATGACAAACACTTTTTTGGCCATCGAATAATAAGTAACTTTTTTCAGAAACCAATCCAGTTAAGTCCATATTATGATATAAATCGTTTCAATAATGCAATTCAAACGCAGAAGCGGGCTCGATGTGGTCTTGCGGTAACTGGGATGTGGCTTCCGGTGCTGAGGGTGCTCGGATCGAACCCCGCCGTGCGCCGTTAAATACCTCCGTGTCTAGGCCGGATATGGGCAAGTTAAATCCGTACACCGGAAAGTTTCTCTATGAGGTCAGAGAGGGTGGGAGAGGGTATGATTCCCTCTGATGTCGTCCCTGGGGGTGCTCGGTCAAAATTGAGGTGGCAACCAGCTAAGACGGACTCCACCGACCCTTGTGCTGTGTAGAAACCGGAGCTATTTTATGGACCTGGTCTTCATTCCAGAATGGCAACGGTTTTTAATAAAAAAAAGCTAATTGTATTCTTTTTTGCTTTTCTAACAAGTCTTTAAGGATTGTGAAGCAGAATATGTGCGATTTTTATATTGGTTTTTCTTTTAATTCATGCGTATAAATTTCACATGCTTTTTTTCTTATATTATTTATACTGTATTTAGTTTTTAAAATTGATTTTGGTTAACAATTATTCCACAATTTGGCATTTTTACTTTACAGCTTTTAGAGGTACAGTTTGCAAAACGTTTTTGTGTATTACTGCCGAAAGAAATTATTTTAAAGTTTTTCATGAATCTTAATGTAAATTGATAAGTAATTAACTGCTATTAACACACTGCTAAGTAATACACTTTTAAAATTCAATAATTAACTTTTCAATTAAATTTTAGTTTAAAATTCAATAATTAACTTAGTATTAACTTTATAAAGTTTATTAGTTTACCTAAATAAAGTTTTTTTGTTTAAATGTTTTTGTGCGGGTTTGTCATTATTTATCGTGTTTATGACCTCAACATCCAATAAAATGGATGTGCTCCCCTGAAATATTAATAAATTTAAATTCATTAATTTCTTGAAAAACAAGCTTTTTAATGCCTATTTATTTTAATAAACTATAATTATAAAAAATATTTAAATTTTATTTTGCTCGAGTCTTAAGAGGTTAATGCTGTTCCGTTAGAATTCAATTCCAGACTGGCACATGAAAATTTGAATAACATAAATAAATTTTTTTAAAAACTTGAATAGCAATAGAAGTGATGTTTGAGTAGTATTCAAAAGTTATATAATGAGAAAAATAAATATAACATAAATAAAATGAGAAAAAAATATAGCACCGAATTTTTGTTATGGATCATATCATTGTTAAAAACTATGTTAAGGCTAAAGACATAAATCGGAATCTTCAGTTTCACAGTTTGAATCAGCGGAGAAAAACCAATTTTCTTAAAAGTTTTCTACAATTTTCCGATTTTAACTGAACTTCTATTAATGTTTTAATTTATTTCAAGCTAAGTTGGGGGGGGGGACGTGTCCCCCTCCGACGCTACGCCTATGCTACGCACGCCCCAATTAAAGACTCCATAGGGCGAATGTTATGAAAGTAACCTCTTTTCGTCGGCCACCCCTCAAAACGGCCACTCTTCTTCGGAACCATTATTGGCCGCCTAAGAGAAGGTTCACTGTATTTATAAAATTCCTTGCAAGGTCTGTAATTTTGTACGACTTCCTTTATTAAATTATCATTTTTTTCTATTTGTTTAGGATAAATAGTCTGAAAATACCTTTCAGGACTCGAAAATTACTATGAAAAAAATTATTTTGCTGTACAAATAAAATTTTTATAAATACTGCTGAAAAATCATTTGTAAACCTTTCATATGATCAAAAGTGAAAAAATAAAAGCAAGCAGAGCTTAGCTGATGTATCAAAACCTTAACATGCTTTTAAAAATTCTTAATTTTAAATCATCCAACACTTTCTTATACGCATGCTGATGTAATATCTTATGATGACACTTTTGCGGGGGGAAAAGATCCATTACGAGTAAACAACCATACAAATTTGGGGTCCCAGATTTCCATAAACGAATAAGATAAGGAATTCGAAACTTTGCGTAGTTCGTGAAGCAAATTTAACGCTTATTATATAGCATACGTTAGAAATAAGCACTGAAAATGCATTGAACTCTTTTAAAGTAGAAAAGAATCTCTTCAAAGAGGACTCGGCCGTGTTTCATTACGAATTTCTTTCATTTACTATGTTTGTTAAACAAAATAAGCATTTGAAAACATGTTTCTCAATTAAATGGGACAACTTCAAAGAGAATTTGATTAAAGACACAAAACAAATAGCGTCTAACTCAAATTCTTGCTTAATAATGACGATTGCAGAATACCTAGCATACCTCTTTTTAGAAAATAATATTATGGATATATTTTAATTCTAGCATTTTATTAACGGCACATCTTTATGAGCGAAAAAAAAACCATTCTTTTGAAAACTTCTCAACTTTGTAATTAGTCTAAATGCATTCATAGCATGTTGATAAAAAATACGTACGTGCATGGAGCAGAAAAAAAATCCATCTCAGTTATTTTCCAACTTTTAAAGTATTTTGATTCAGAATATAATATTTTATTTTCAACATCTAAGTTGTTTTATCAGTCTGCATACTTTTTAGTTCCTCATTTTCTATCGATCCGACGATGGCTGAATGGATAGGGCATCGGAACCAGACTCTGGATTCGAGTCCCCCTTGACATGGATTCCCCCTTGACATGGATTCGGTTTTAAGCAGTAAGTGCTGGTCTTCCCCCTGAATTGCAAAAGTTGACCATGGCGGTCTCAGCCATTCAAATTTTCTAACTATTATACACATCTCGCAGAACTGCTATGAGCTTCCACGCGTCATTTGTCAGTATTCTGGTAGTTTTCAACTTTTGTTCCTCTACCACTGCTATATATTTTGCTCGAGCGCCACTTTAAATTGAAAAATTTGGCTTGAATGATGCAAGCTGCAAGATATTTTGTATCTCAGTCTCATTTATATAATATAGATGACGCACCAGTGTGCTGACTAATATATGTCACTTGGTTCTGATTTTTGATGAACCTGTGTTGGTGTTGTTCCGGATTATATCAAAATGGCTGTTTCTGTGCCGTTTCGTCCACAAATAAATGTAGTGTCTTTAATCTCTATGAGTGTTATTTGGTGTAGAAGTCATTTATGAAGTTCGAAACCACAGGAGATGCAGATAATCAAAGGAAGTAATTCAGTAGACCACATATATATATTCTTCACAGGCATCTTATTTGGCGCAACTTATCATATAGGATAATTTGTTCGTAAAGGATCGTTACGTCCTATAGAGTTTTTGCGGGTAGCCAAGACTGCGTTATACCATAGAGTTGAATATGCTAAAACTCTCACTAAAGATTTTTTCCTTTCCAATGGCGGGTTACAAGATATTATATCTATCTATCTATCTATCTATCTATCTACAATAACGTCCCACTATTATTAATACTCCTAAATATAGCGCGTGTTCTAAATTATTCCTGTTTCAAACTCAATAAAACACAGCCCTGTTTCATAAACGAAAGAACTGAATATTCTATTCTCTTCAATGCACGCGCGGTAAAGTTATTTTTAGACATGAGCCAGAATCCCATGATCTCGATTCCCCTTCGAAAAATCATACGACTTTCGTCTCATACCACATGATCGGAGTCAGCCAATTAAAAGAATTTTAGCCGCATAGCGGTAGGGTCATGAACCCTGGATATATAAGGTTATATAAGATCGAACAACGTTGTTCCCTCGCGCTTTCTGTCTGTTTCCTTGCCCTGTCCTGATGTCGTCCTTCTCTGGCAACAGTGAAAATTAATCCGGTTACGAAATTGCCGCTAGAGGCACTGATAATGAAAATGGCACCATCCATGCGGAAGAGAGCTTACTGTGTTTTCGAATATGCCAAACCATCATCGTTTATCGTCGTTTAAAGACATTTTCTCGAGAAATTTGGTAAAGAACCGCCGCATCGTCACAACTTCGAACGGTGGTGAAGCAGTTTCAGGACACGGGCTGCTTGTGTAAGAAAACCAGCACAGGACGACCAGAATTCAAAACCGAAGTGGTTGAAGAAATTCATGAAACGTTGCACGAAGTCCCACAAAATCAATGCGTCTTGCGAGTTCTGAACTCAATGTGACTCATACAATTGGTGTGGCATGTGCTACGGAAACGTCTAAAATTCCGGCCATACACCTTTCAGATGGTGCAGGCGTTAAAACCTTCCGATAAACCGTTGCGTAGAGATTTATGTGGAAATTAGTAAGATAAGTTGGAAGTAGATGGTTTCGCGAACAGACTTGTGTTTTTTTCCTATGGGGTTTTGTTAAAGACAAAGTGTTCTTGCCTCCATTTCCCCAGGACTTTCAGCAACTGAAGCAGCTGATAACTGAAGTGCTCGAATAAATTAACAAAGAATATTCTATCACGAGTGGGGCAGGAAATGGAATACCGCAAAGATATTTGCCGTGTCACCGGAGAGACACACATAGAACATCTACAGAAACTTGGATAACTATAGTTTCACTGTAAATTTGACTTATCAAAATAAAGTAATTACAGCGTTCACAGGGATGCTTTCTTTTTGTCCCATTCAATATGAAACACCCTGTATATTATCTCACCGAAGAAACATAAAACAAGTAATAATCAATGACTGAACGCGATTTCCTAGAATAATTTAAAATGTATTTACCTTTCCCTAATTTACTTAGCTACTAAAAAAAACCCAACCTAGTGGGTAAATATGTCGCCATTCGGCAAGAGTAACAGGACAACTCAAAAATGGCCATTTTTGAGTTCTCTATCTCTGGGTTCACCTTTTAGAAGACTACATTTCGTGGGTACCGGGACTTCTCTAGCTACAATACGTGCCGCGAGAGGTTCCATTGTCTCCCTATTACACTGACTCTTGGAAGACGTTTAACTTAAGTGTGCTTTTCTCAAAATGGCCATTTTTGAGTCGTCCCATTACTCTTGTCGGAAGGCGATGTATAGTAAAATAAAATGAAATTATTTAATAAATTAGATACCTTAAATATCTCTGAGATCAAGCGAAAGAAGGAACATTTTACAAACACAAGCAGCCTGCCTCAGACACATATGGAGGGTTCAGAATTAAAGTGAATCACGCCCATTTTTTTGGTCATTTCGTGCTAACACTGACACGATACAGTAAAAATATGTTTTTAATGCAATAGTGAACTAAGTCCATAGTATAAATTCTGCGTTACTGATGCAGAACAATCAAACAAAAGTCAATGATAAATTAATAAAGTTGTGCACCCTAGAGATCATTTTTCAGGCGAGAGTCAGTTTTCTCAGAACTGACTCTCTCCGACTTGGTTCACTTCAACCCTGAACACTCCATATATACATAGCATTATAAAAGAAATTGTACCGAAAGGGCGAAATTTTCAAAGTTCCAACCCATTTAATGCAGCCAAACGGACGAGTCACGGCAATCTGAATTTCCATCAGCTGAAGTGCTTTTATGGGGAAAATAAAACAGACGGATGAATGATTGAAGACGCAACATTCACGCGCGGATGCCACCATTCCGTGAATTCGAGACGCCATAAAAGAATCAAATGAATACGAGGGATCGTTGGATTCGGAATCATGTATTAATAACGTAGAACGCTTGCAAACGTTTTATGGAGGTGATAGGTTGGAATATTTTAAAGTAAAATCTTTTTCTTGTAAACAATAATAAAAACAAACAAACCTAAAAACCTGATGGAAACTCAGTCATAAAATCGCAAGAAGAAAGGATGGAAGCTAGACTTAAAAATGAACTGGAATGCATTAAAGATAGGCGCTAAATGCAGCACTGACCAATTGAAGAGCAGATAATTATATAAAGGGGGGGGGGGGTAGGTTGAGAAAACGACATGAGCAAGTTTTATTAGTATTTGTTTTCCTTCAGAAGCACTAACAAAACTAAATAAATAAAAAGTCTAAATGGAAATAAATTAGCAATACATAAATTTTTCAATAATTTTGGTAAAAATAAGGCACAATAAGCATTTTTGTTGTATAATAACAGTTATTGATACAATTTTACATGAAATAAAACCCTTTTTGTGGAAAAAGGACCAACGAATTGCGATTTTGCAAAACAAAGAAAATCTCTTTGGCATTTACATAGAATGATGTATATATTAGGTCTAATATGCAATTTAGTCTACCTAGTTTTAGAAGTTAGTAAAACAAACTTTCCGAGCACAAAAATGTTAAAAATAATATATACTGACATTTTTGGCCTTTAAAATCGAAAATAAATAAATAAAACAATGACTATTGTTCATGAATAATGTTTTTCAACAAAGACACTCGTATTTACTTATTCCTGTATCTAGTAGGGTGGTCTAGTAGGTCTATCTGGTAGGGTTCCTTGTCAACCCGATCTTTTGCAATGAGAGGGGAGAATACGGGGGGGGGGGGACACACCTTGGGTCGGATCCGACCTGCACCGTGCCGTTTGAGACTTAATATATATATACAGTGGACGCTCGTTAATTCGAACTCGAAGGTTCTCAGAAAAAAGTTCGAATTATCCGAAGTTCGAATTATCCGATGTTAAGAGAAAATATATAACTTTAAATGTGTACCCCACTTTACCGTTTGAGGGTTAAGTATCCGATGTATTCTAAACCCATTTAAATCACATGCCAAATATTACCCCTTCACATCCAATGCGTAGACCACTTTAGCCGATTACATATTACGTATACGGCTAAAATCCGTTCTACGTATTTTCATATCACTGGCGCCGCTCTAAAATGGAATTGCATAATCTTTAGGTTTGTCATATGATCATCGCGCAAGTGTCTAACAAATGTTTTTCTCCTCCCCCCCCCCCCCTTCAGGTATGATTAATTTTTAGCCTCGGCTGACTTTAGGAGTGAGTCGTTACGCTAACCTACCCTCAATAATCCCAACATAAAACTGGAATTATGACAAAACAATGGATAAATATATTATTAACCTTATTTCATCGTCCATAGCATCAACAATACTAAGAGACAAACGGGAGAATTTTTGATTAATTTTTTAACCACGTTTTTATTAACTCGCTTTCTTGTTTGTGCGTGTGTGTGTTTGTCCGGTACAAATCTTGTAATCGGTTTTTAACTAACTTCCCTACTAGTTAGACATTTGAAACTTTTAGAATAGCTGAGAACACGATGACAATGCATTATTTTAATACTTTTAGCCATCTTTAAGCAGATTTGAATTCTATTTCAGTTAATTTTGTTTTGTAGACTGGTGCAGCCATCTATCGGCCGGGGCGGGAACGAAAAGTTAAACGCAAGTTAACTTCCAATTAAGTTCATTTTCTTTCAAGTTGATAGGATAATTCATCAAAAAAATTTTAAAAAGTATTTATTAATACATAGAATTATCAAGTTTATATGATTCAACAGAAAATTTAAAAACATGGTATATAAAAAGTTCTTTTATCTTGTAATTATTATCTTTCAGATAAACAGAGACTTGGGCTCTCAATACGCTGAAAATATCTGTATAAATAACGCCCAAAACTAGCCAGCGTGAATTGAAATATCAACGATTGCTAGATTAAAATACGTGGGCAGGAGAGATAGATAGCAGTTGTACAGACAGATTTACGAGAAAACAAGGTTACAGTCCAATGGGAACAGTGAAGCTGAACGTATGCAAAAGCCGCCTGCTTTGCTCGATTTAGCGAACACAATGAAGCAATTAAAACTGCAACGCAAGTTCAGTGCAAAACAGAAACATGATAATCTACTGCAAGATAACTAATTACGGCTAATTATTAATATATAAATCAAAATACAGAACTTATTGAGAAGAATCGAGAATGGTAGCATTGATTTGTTTAAATAAAGCCTTTGATTAAGGGGTAGAATAACTTTAATTAAAACTGATAACGTGACTGATTACGACAAATACACGTTGGCGACAGTATTTTCTAACATGCATAAAATACATGCCATTTGGCTATGAAATGAAATCGCTGCTTTACGTCTATGTGACGCGGCTTCCAAACGCGTGAATCGCAATTCTTGCACGATATTCGTAGTTATGTAATAATGTCACATTGTCTCACTTGAATTTTCGGTTTAAAAAGGTTAATAAAAGAGAGATAGAAAGATTAATGATTTGTTTTGAGGCTATTGCAGAAGGGATTTATATATTTTGACTGGAAAGCACGTTTAATTTGCTCTCGTATATCTTAAATAAAATGTCACATTTAAATTACTTTTATTAACATTTTAATAGTGTGACATTAGATCACACGATTTATATTTAGCTATTCCTTTTTTAACGTAGATTTAAGAAGATAGTTGCACGGATCATATTACATCTCAACTCGTGCAAATAAACGAAGGGCAAAATGTTTGTACTTAAAACACTAAGATTATTAAAACTCACATAAAAATGTATACCAGAGCAACACGTGTGAAATGCACTGGCATCCGTTTTTTACCGTTCTTTTTTTACGTGGTTGCATAAGTGGTGTTGCATATAATTACTGTCTTATACTTATCCTGTTCAGTTTTTAGGTTGCCACCCTTTCCGGCGATACTAAACGACGTTGCCATTAATATATGGAAAGCAACATAATCAGTATATAAAACAGCTCTGTAACTGACTGACTGACATGTAACACACAGACCAAATCGCAGGACCTAAAGGGCTGAAATTTTGCATGGCGATTCTCTTTATAGTGTAAGGGTGCATTAAGAAAGATTTTTGAAAAATTCTTAGATTTTTTTAAAATTAAATTTTTAAGCTGTTTTTGTAACATTTTTAAAGTTTGCATTTAAAATAATAATCTGAGGGTTATAAAATGTATATCACGAGAAAGATCATAAAAATGCCTTTAAAATGAAATCTTTTTCGAATCTTTACCTCTATTTTCTGATTTTTGGTGAATCTTTAAAGATTAATTTTTAGAATTTAATTTATTAAATGCTGATCACGTGGCTTCGTTTCTTTCTGTGATACTTTAAACTAATTTAGCGTCACGTGCATAACAACGAAATAGGCAAATTTTTTTTCTTGCTATTGCGGCAGACAATCGGACAAAAAAATATTAAAATACAGTAAAAGATGTGTTCCTCAAACGGTACTATATTTTTTATTATGTTCTATTAGATTTAATTTCAATATTTTCTTCTACATTATTTTGTTTATAAAAATAACCGTTATGATTTTTTTTATAAATATTTTTTTTTTGCTTTTTTTACATCAATTGCATGCATTAAACGTTGTATGTATATATAAATATGTATATGCATATATGTATATATAGAGGCATTAATTGCATACATCATAAAACTTTTATAGTATAAAACATTTATATCTATCACACCGTATTTTTCGAGAGTATGTGCTTCGGATATATGCTATCCCACCCCGTAAGGAAAAGGTTTAATATTTTTAAGATTGAAGTAGAGGCGGTATTGATAAATACAAAAAGGATTTTTGAAACTGGCAACGTTAAAGGGTTTATTGAAGAAAACTACATTTGGAACTACGCTTTTTATTGGACATTTAAGGTAAAAAAAGATTTACAATTTATTGGCTATCAACTGGAAATTTATTGGTATAATATTTTGTTCAACCCGGACAAAGTCGGGACGGGCCGCTAGTTATATTATAAAACTTTAATAAAATTTCTAGTTTCTGTTATACGCCGTTTGGAAGTCTGATTGTACGATTTCAAATTATATACAGTCCCTGAAACCACACATCTTCAACATGTCCCCAGGGCTTTTTGAAAACGTATGCCGCCTTGCGTGGAAAAAAATAATAGAATTACACGATGAAAAAGTAGAATTATATCTTTTTCTTTTAAAGATGCAAATGTTAATTATTTTTTCTAAAAAAAGTTCCTAAATGTGATTATTTCTTCTAAAAATATAACTTTTAACAGGTTTTATTAACAAGTTTTATCTTGAAAACCTTTTGCCTGGTAACCTTTTTAAGACTGTTCCGTAAGAAAGTGTTGAATTTCATCACTTATTTTGAAACAAGGAAATAAAATACGTTTTAAATAAAGAACAAAATAAAATCTATTTCATTACTGGAGATGAAATTTATTCTAAGTATTTTCTTTTGATATAGTTCCATATGCAAAGCTTTTATGAAATAAAATATGAAAAATCTGAAAATATTTATAAAATTGAAAAGGTTTTTAAATAAGTACAGACGATAAATAGAACTGCGCATTCCATTTATCATACAGTTTTTTAAAACGGAAAAAAAAGAAATGGGCGATTCTCCCATTCAAACAAACACCAGCCTTAACAAAACAAAACAAACAAAAAAAAAAAACTCTCAGAGAATTCGTTTAGATCCTCGAGTTTTCAAAGATACATGAAAAACAGAATTAAGAGGAATAGCATGGAGAGAATTCAGTTCCAGATAAAACCAGACTAGACTGTTTGCATTCAATTTGAAAAGAATAGCATGTGAAAATGAAGTACTTAGCAATTCCTGAATTTAGTATTTATCAATGTTTAAGCAAGATTTTTGCAAGTGGAGAAAATTCGATTCATTTTGTTTCTATCTCGCTTTCATGCTACTTTTTAAAGTTTTTTAACAACACTTATTTAAAAAAGAAACATAACTTCTTTTTAAATTTACAGCCACGAAAAATATAGAGCTCAGTTTAGAAATTCTTTTCAGTTAACAAAGATTTAACTACGGGCGGAGACCCACCTGGGTGGATAATTAAGGTCTAGAATATATGCTGAAGTGCCTAAAAAGTTCGACTTCGAATAAAATAAAATATATTACAGTCATGGACGTCCTATCGATATAAATTGAGTAAACAAATTTAATGTTCGGGAAAAAATTATCATGCATGATTGAGTTAAAATTCTTTTACGGAACACAATATTCATGTTAAAAAATTCATCGTTGCAGCAAAATAGTTCAATAATTACAAGATAAAAAGAACTTTTTTTCTACCACGTTTTTAAATTTTCTGTTGAATCATATAAACTTGACAATTCTATGTATTAATAAATACTTTTTTAAATTTTTTTTTGATGAATTATCCCATCAACTTGAAAGAAAATGAAGTTAATTGGAAGTTAACTTGCGTTTAACTTTTCGTTCTCGTTCCGGTCGCTAGATGGCTGCATCAGTATACAAAACAAAATTAACTGACAATAACTGAAAGTTAATTCAATTCTGCTTAAAGATGGCTAAAAGTATAAAAAAAAAATTCATTGTCATCATGTTCTGAGCTATTCTAAAAGGTTCAAATATCTAGATAGTCGGGAAGTTAGTTAAAAATCGATTGCAAGATTTGTACTAGACAAACACACAAACACACACACAAACAAGAAAGCGAGTTAATAAAAACATGGAAAAAAATAAACGAAATCACGAATAAAACCGCAAGAACGATTCTGGAAACATCATTACTGACACTTTTCTTTTCACTTTAAAACAAATAGCCTGTCTTGGGAAATGGATCTCCACTTCCTTCTTCTCAAACAGTGCTGACCATTACATCATCAAGCCATATCTTCATTTTCCTTAACGAATCTCGCATTCTTCCCCACCCAAGAAAGGAGGTTCGACACCATAAATTCATGCAATGTGAATAATTTAAAAATGAAAACTCAAAATTAAGAATTCATATATTACAAACAAACGTATAATTTTATAACTGTTATAATAAACCCGGGACGTAGCGCTTAATTGCATTTTCAAATTCACAGGCACTGATTATTTTTTGAAATATTCCTTTTTGGCCTGAAATTTACATTTAAGGAAACAATGACGTTAAAGCAAGCCAAATTACAGCTTGATTTCATCTCATCATAAAATAAGCTGGAGAAAATTATTTTTAACATCAAATACCAAATTGATCTATTTTTTTCATAACTATTTAATGTTAAATTTTTTTAAAAACTTTTTGGTAAAATCGTTATTTCACCAAAGAAGACCGCGTAATTTGGTGAAAAACACGTGAAAAAGAAATAATACACAATAATTGCTTATTACAAGGTTACATTAAACTTAGACGATAAATAAATTCTGTACAATTTCAATAGCGTATGAATTAGTAAAACATTAATTAACGAGTCACTTTGCTTAAGAGTATGTAAAATTAATTAACATTAAGTCTTTGGATGTGGCTTTAAGTTTGCTGGCTTCTATTTAATCAAAATATTTCACAAGATTTAAACAAGAGACACGGTAATGAATGAAGTTGCATTAGTGGGACATTAATGAAACTGATATTTGGTAAAATATTAATAAGTGTCTACAAATATTTTCCATTAATTACTGAGAAATCTTGGGATCATGAGGTAATTTTAATATTAGAAATTCGTGTCAGGGTATCAATATTAGAAATCTTCAAAAGAGACACGGTAAACACGGTGTGAAAAATTTTACTTCCGATCACTTCGGCTTGGTAATGGAAAATAAATCGAATGTTTTATGGTAGAACACAGTTGAAAGAAAACAAAAAGCGATATTGAAACCTAAAAATCGTTTTCCATGCATTCGTAGCGAGGACTAAACATATCTTAAAAAGGTACTTACGTATTATAACTGAAACTTGGCATCTTTTTGACCTTGGCGCAATATGTGCTCGCCAACGTCACATTTCACTGTGGCTATTATTACCATGTTTTTATTGAGTTGCTTTCTTGTTTGTGTGTTTGTCCAGTACAAATCTTGCAATCGATTTTTAACTAACTTCTCGACTAGCTAGACATTTGAAACTTTTAGAAAAGTTCAGAACGCGATGACAATGCATTCTTTTAATACTTTTAGCCGAAAAAATCCGCTTGGATCGAATTCAATGCTTGCACTTTTGCGTAACGGTGTTTGACGATTTTGAAAACACATTACATGTGAATTTAGTTTGTTTACAAAAATATTGTGCGAAAAATTTAAAAAAAAATTATAAAAGTTAGCAGTTTATAAAGTCTGTGGATAGTGGAAACGACTAGAAAGTGATTAAAATTAAATAAAAGAAAATGAAAAAGAATAATTAAGTGAAGGTTTGTGCAATTAAGAAAGAATTGTCACGTTTATATGATTCAACAGAAAATTTAAAAATGTGGTATATAAAAAGCTCTTTTTATCTTGTAATTATTATTATTTATTTTCTAAATCACTCGTTGCCAAATTTTGAATAAGCACGTGTTAAAAAAATTTTCAGGTAACCTCTTCTGACAAAACTACCGCGGGTTATTAACGTAGGAGGTTATTGCTTACCTTTCTCTCTCTTTTTTTTACAATAAAATTCCTACATACGAAGAGAAGGATGAGTGATAATCCTATACAGAATAAGTCTATGGTAAGAAAAATGAGTTACATCTCACTCCTTTCAACCACGTCATATCTCAAAAATCGGCGATTTTTTGTTATGCTTGTTTTCAGAATGCCCTGTAAGAGTAGTATATCCCTGCAAGATCGCCATATCTCACCGTTCAATAATTAGCCGCTAGAGAGCAGAATTAAAATTCATTTTCAATACATTTCTATGTACTTTTAAACTTTCAAATCACTCTCCTGAAAAATCTTGTTATTTGAGTTATGGCGTTGCTGAAAGGAGTGAGCGAATGTCAGAAAATCGGGGGTAATGTGTCGTGTAAATGTCATGTCAATAAATGAGTTTCCCAGTGTATTCGGATAGTTGGACGGGACCATATCTAAATTAAAGTCATGTTTCGAGTGCCTTTTCGTTACTTTTGCGTCCATATTTAAATCACCATTCATGATGATCTTGAAACTCTACTCTGCTACTCTTGATTTATAACTCGCGACGACGACTGAAATTTTGCTTTACCGCGGACCGTTATGGAGGAACGTAATCCTACGTTAAAAACACAAACACCTGGAAAACGCACAGTTAATAAAATAAAGAAAGCTAAAAAACAAGATTTCGGTATGAATAATTTTAGATATACAATTAAAATTGCTTACAAATGGCAAAATAGGAATACACAAAAAAAATGAGTAAGGCAATTGGAAACCGTGGAGCTAATACCCCACACCATAAATGCAAAATATTAACTGAAAACGTAACTTAAGAATAAACTAGTTGGTACCCGTCATAACATGATGGTTTGATAGTAAATAAATGTACTAATACTCAAATTATTCTCAACACATCATTGCCAAATGTTGAAAATCATAATAATGCGCAGAAACAATTTAATGTGTTAAGTGGCCTCGTGCTTAGGGAGTATCTAGAGCCAGATTTAAAAATGTCACTGAGCATGCGCAGAGAGCAACGTTTTTAAATTGTAAATTATCGCTAATTAAACGGTGCGAAATAAACAATTTCCATCAGGTTTAGTCTTATAATTTACAAACATAATTATCATAGAAATAAAAATAGCAGAGAGAGAGATCTAGAGATTCCTCGGAATAAACGTGTTTATCATTAAAACATGTCACTGAGCATGCGCATAAACAGTGAGTTTCTAAAGACAGATTTAAACATGCCACTGAGCATGCGCAGAAGTCAATTTTTTAATTGTAAATTATCGCTAATCAATAGAAATTGCGGTTACAAAAACCAAATTTGACAAATCTACAGATTACGGTCTCTCGTTTAAGAGTTAAAATTAAGTCAATTGATACAGTAGTTTTCTCTCACGAACTACCCAAAAAGTCGGCTTAGCAACTTAAATATATAGATAATTGCGGGAATGGGACTAGTGCGTCTATTTGGCGATATCTCGCCAAGCGGACACTTTTCAGTTATAATACATAAGGACCCCTAAAACCAGTAAGACAGGCTTCTCTTTTACACGAATAAATTAACAATTACACGAAACTGGTTGAAAAATATGTAAATGGACTCGTAAATGATAATGAGAAATATATACTAATAGACAGTTCAATGTGGAAAACAAATAGGTGCAGAACAGCTCTATTTCAGTCCATTGATGAAAAGTAAAACTTCAACATAGTGGTGGTAAAACACTCTTCAATGAAGTTCAATGCATTGCTATTTTAAATCTCATTTTCTACAGCCGTATTCAAATATTGGTAAAAATATGCAAATCTGTTAACTATGAAGCACAGCTGAATATTACAATCCGTGTAATATTGAGCTCTAATTTATTTTGACTGTAAACCAACAGCCCAAAAACGCGCATAATACCCTTGTAAGAATACAGTAGTACCCCCGAAAAACAATGAAATAGGATAAAATAAATTTCATTAAATTCGGAGTAGAAGTAGTCATAGAGTCACGTGATTTTTAAACCTGATTTCAGAATGATTTCATCATTCCATTCAGTCGAAAGACGATTTTATCTCAAATTCCATTGATAGCTTCTGTCGGCTGAAAAATGAATTTTTCTTTTTGCAGCAGCAAAATTGTTTTATGAGAAACGACGATAATGCAAGATACCTCGATATTTAAAACCTTAAATTAAAAATAGTATCATTTAACAAAATAAATCATAAGCATAATGTATTTGTTTAGCTAAATTTTAAAACAAATCAATGAATTTAAATAAATTAATGATACATTATTATTAGTTTTTCATGGATCGTTAATGAAATTATTAGATTATTTAAATTAAATTTTTAACATATTGGTTGTTTTGAATAACCGCATGAACTTTAGTGAAAGGGAGAATAATTGCGGAAAATAATTAATTCCAATTATTAATAACAGGAAGAGATAAAATATTTCAGTGATTTGTCTCAAAATAAACTTTCATTTCGATGGAATATTCAAATTAGTTTGAGATCATCATAGCGTCTGAACAGAGGGTTACCGAAAAAAAGTCGAAGGTGATATAATTGATATTTACCGTTTTATAAAATTTAATTAAAACGAAACAAGCGAAAAAGAAAAAAGGCTTCTCATATATAATCGAAATTTGCATTCTCGTTAATCATACAACGTGGATTTTTACTTTCGAGTACAAACATGTTATTAATTTATCTAGATTATTCCTTTTTATTATTATTCGTAATACTTCCATATTACTAAATTTAGCAAATTGGCAGCAGAGACAGGAGGGTTTAAATTCAATTCTCAATATTCAGCTGCCATACATTTTCAAATATCATTTCTTAATAAAAACGTTTATTTTGAGGATGAATGTAACTGGTTAAGAGAAATGTCATCGCGAAATGTTTCAAGAAAATTAATATTAAAAGATTTCAGGAGGATTTCTCTTTGGAAGGGCTTTAGCTCTTAAATAACCCTAAACTCCGAAAAACACTAAACAAAAATAAGTAATAAGAATTGCATCGAAAAGCGTCAGAACAGCTTTCAATTTGTCACTTTCGAATGGGGGGGAAAAAAACTCTAATAAGGTCAAATAAACCCAAACATATCAAAAGTTTTCAGTTAGTATTTATTTTGAGGCACTTTAGTTTTGGATCGACGAGAATTTTTATAAAATAAAGAAGGGTTATTTCGGATATTCTGAGATACAAATCCTCAATGAATTTTCGTTTCCCAATCCAAGAAAAAAGAATTTCCAAAAACCGTTTGTTTTATCCCTTTTTACCAAATAAAACTTCACTATGAGCTAAAAATGAAATTAATATAATTCTGTCAAGACAAATGCTTTCGTATGCCTAAAAAACTTAATAAAACCATTTCATTTCTTATTTCCGTAAAACTTTCTAGGAGATCATAATAAACACAGGCCTGGAAATCAGAGAGGTCAAAGAAGTTAGAGTTGCTTAAATTCAGTTCTTTTTTATATGTAAAACTTTATTACTATGAGTTTATATTACTTACTATAACTTGGTACATTATAAATAATTCAACAGAAAAATAAGGTAGTATATTACAGGAAGAAGGCACAAACAACCGAACGAAATTACCAGAAAACAGATTACTATAAACTAGTACATTATAAATAATTCAACATAAAAATAAGATAGTATATAACAGGAAGAAGGCATTGACATCCAAACGATATAAACAGAAATCCTGCCTTTAGAACTAAACGCACCATAAATGCAAGATTATGTAGCAGTAATAGAACATGCAAAAACTCAACCATATAACGAGGCAACCGACCGGTAATTTCCTTTTGTTTTTGTAAAACCTATAACTGCTACAGAATCTTGCATTTATGATGCGTTTAGTTCTAAAGGCAGGATTTCAGTTTATTTCGTTTGGCTGTTAATGCTTTTCTCATGTTATATACTATCTTATTTTTCTGTTTAATAATTTACAATTTACTAGTTAGGGGACGTCCATTAATTACGTAAGGCTTTTAGGGGTGGGAGGGAGTCGAGCCGAATCTCACCCAGTCTCACGAGGGGGAGAGGGGGGGGGGTCTCGGTAAATATCACGTAATTTTTTCACGTAAGAAACAGTGTAAAATTGCGAGAAAACTAGGTTGTGTTAAGTAAAACATGTTTCTACACTAAAATATGGTTAAATCCTACACAATATTTCCACTAGTCCCTCTTGAGACCACACGTGAGTCCCCGTGGACTGAATTTGAATGAATATTCTTTTACGAATTTTAGTAGTTCCTATTTAAGTATTTTATTGTTCGATTTTCTCACTGTGATTCTAGACTACGTTCTTAAAAGTCTTAAATGCTAGTCTTAACTAGTGTTAAATGAAAATAATTAAGTAAATTATGTTTTTTTAAATAAATCCAACCCAATCAAGCACATATTAACGTATTTACACTAAAAATACGCATTTTGAAAAATCTCACGTGAGATTAGGGGGAGGGGGGTCGAAAAATCGGCAAAATCGCCTCACGTAATTAATGGACTCCCCCTTATAGTTTATATTACTTACATAATACTTATGGAAAAAACACGTCAGAAGCATACAGCTTCTTAATATCCACAATACAGTGGAATCTCGATCTATCGTTTTTCAAGGGACCGATTGAAATGAACGATAAATGCGGGAAAACGATAGATGCGGAAACATAACAAAGCAATATGATCTTTGGGACTGGATAAAATGAACGACACATGCGGAAAACCGATGGATCCGAAAACGATCGATCGAGATTCCACTGTAATAGCAAAGTGGCAACTAGCTTCGAACTAACTAATGTACTTCTCAATTAGACTGAGGAGTATTAGGTGCAATTGCGCTATATAGAAATGCCTATGAATAACTGCATTTGTCAATTTGCCCTAGCATTTGCCCTCGAGATAATGCAATAAATGTAAACAGATAAAGAGGAGTGGTTAGAGATGTCAAATAGGTTTCATTTATTATTTTCTAGTTACAAGCTATCCCAGGTATGATTTTGTATGAGAAACTTAAAAGTTCATTTTTGTGCTGAGTCAGTTTAATACACTTCCGAAAAAAATGATATACAGCACGCATAACAAACAGACTTCCTAAAATTCTATGGCACACGTATAAACAGGGGGATTCGAACCCTTGACGCCATGTTATCCTAAAGATTTAATTATACATTGAATCATGACATTAATAAGGTACTTCCCACAATACTGAAAAAAAATTACGCTTATTCTTTTGCAATAACACTTATTACTTAGAATTAAGAAGATCTTAGCAAAATAATGATTAAAACTTCATAAGTATTTTTACATTTGCCCCCTGTCGATTGTTCCCTTGCCTTTGGATTTCACAAGTTCTCTCATCATTTTCTTCTACTACTACTGTTAAAAAAATAAACACAAGCACTAGGGTTAGTAATTACAAGATAAAAAGAACTTTTTATATACCATGTTTTTAAATTTTCTGTTGAATCATATAAACTTGACAATTCTATGTATTAATAAATAATTAAAAAAAATTTTGATGAATTATCCCATCAACTTGAAAGAAAATGAAGTTAATTGGAAGTTAACTTGCGTTTAACTTTTCGTTCCCGTCCAGGCCGATAGATGGCTGCACCAGTGTACAAAACAAAATTAACTGATACTAACTGAAAATTAATTTAATTCTGCTTAAAAATGGCTAAAAGTATCAAAAAAATGCATTGTCATCGTGTTCTGAGCTATTCTAAAAGTTTCAAATGTCTAGCTAGTCGGGAAGTTAGTTAAAAATCGATTACAAGATTTGTAAGGGACAAACACACACACACAAACAAACAAGAAAGCAAGTTAATAAAAACAAGGTGAAAATACATACATTGAAACTCAAATATATATATATATTCGGAAAGTACGGAAAGTTTATTATATAGATGAAAATACTTGAACAGCACTATAAAAATGAATTGCGGGTTTCGACATATAGTGAAACTTCTCTTACGAGCCACCCCTCTAAACAGCCATACTTTGTTCAGAACAAATTAAAGACTCCGTACAACCAATATTATGGAAGAAACTCCCTTTTCCACGGCCACTCCTAAAAAAGGTCCCTTTTTTTTTTCGGAACCATGATTGGCTGCCTTAGAGAAGTTTCACTGTATTAGGTATACCAAATAGGCATCTTTCTGGCGCCAAAGAGTTTTGGGGGTCTTGAATTTATAAAATGCCAGGTTTTATTTTTAGAAATTAAAATCTGAAGCCCAAGGTACCAAAAAATTGGAAGTATTACTTATAAGTATGTGGGAAAAACCAAAAATAGGAACAAATTAAAATTTTTTTTTTCTATTTTTGTTTTTTAAAATTATTTAAAAAATAATTTTTAAAAAATTTTAAATTAAATTTTTTTCTCTAAGTTTTTTTTAAAGAGCGAGGATTATAATGCCTGAAATTAAAAATAAAATTTTTAATTATTTTATTTTAAAAATTTCTAAATTTTCGAATTTTTTTAAGGGAGAACGAAAAAAATTAAAATGCCATTTTACAAAAATTAAATAAAAATAATTCGTCTTAATTTTTTTTACTCGAAGCACACTGAGAAAAATATAAATAAATATTCAGGGAAAGAAAAATAAATATTGAAATAAATATTGCTTTATTGGTAAACCCTAACAATTTAAAAAATAAAATAATTTATCTGCAAGACTCAACCCTGTTTTTCTTTAAGAGTCTTTTAAGCTAAAAGAACTCTGGAGTTAAAAGAGATATATAATAATAGTTGAATAGCTTTCGGTTGCAAAATCTGAAAACAACATATTCCATATCATTAGTTATATAATTAGAAAAGATTTTTGGTGAATATAGGGAGTCAAAAATTAGCCATTTTTTGACAATATTTTAGGCATTATTCCAATACAAAGAAATGTCGTGAGCATTTCAATTAAAGTTAGAATGAAAAAGAAATATATTTTCTATGCACACGATAGAAGTTTCTGATTAAATATTTAGTCGAAAAATACCGAATCGTAATTTTCTGTAACTTTTCCGTCTGCATTCCTGTAATAACTTACACTGAGAGTGAAAGCACAAAATGTCATGTTTTATATTCCATTCCTACACGTCATAAATCGATGATTTTTCCATAAATAAAGAGGAAAAAAATGTAAAGGCGGCAATCAATAAACTACCTTTAATCTAATAAGGGAGAAATAAATTGCAAAATCCATTAGCAGGTCGAATGTTTAATAAGCCGTAATTACGACGATATTCCATTTTCAGCGTAAAGCGGAACATTTTCAAGCAAATTTATCTGAGCTACAGATAGAAGGACAAAAACAAATACTTTTCCCGCAAATGCATTAAACATTTTGCAAGAACAAGAGTGTAAAAAACCTTTTTTTTACGAAAATAAATGTTTATGAAACATTTATTGCCAAAAATAAATAGTCATGGCATTTTAAATGTCTGAAGCGTTTTTTTTCTTCTTCTTCTTTTCTATCTGGAATGGAATTACATAAATGCCACACAAAGAAAAACAGCACTGTAAAACATTCTAAAGAGGAGGTCCTTTGTTGAAAAATTTATGCAGTTCGGGAGACTAAAGCAAATAATGGTGCCACTGGAAGATTTGTTATTTGAAAAGGGTACGGAATTTGGATTTACTTTTATCTGCGAAAATATTGAGATATATTTTTCTTTGATGGTCTCATGAAGTGGTATTTTTGCTCCTGTAATGAATTGGTGGTAATCGATATATATTCATGAAGGTTTTGATGTTAATGACATAAAAGTAGACTTAACCCTTCAGCGGGCACGCCCGTGTATAGAGTGCAACATTTTCTTAATTTTGAATGTTTTTACATGTACGGTTTGAATGTTCTAAGCAGTTTTTATTTATACCTACACCCTTTCTAATGCAGGTCTGATTTTCTGACCCTCGTATTCCTTTCCATTCATTGTTAGTCGTGATTTAACCGTGGTAAACCAACGATTATATCGGATTACAATACGACAAAAGCAGGAGTTGATGTACTCGATCTAATGTGCAGCTATTATACGGTATCCCGAATATCCCGAAGATGGACCATCTCATTATTTTTTAGGTTTTTTGACATAATAGGAATCCATTCGCAAGTTGTCCTCAGATCCAATAAACCGGACAGTTTTGAAATAAGGTGATTGTATCTGCATTCTTTGGCCTTTAATTATAAATATATCTCAATATTATCAACATTTTATATCTTGTCATAAAACGAAGAATTATAGTTTTCAATTAAAAAAAAGTTCATTACAAAACGAATAATCAAGGTTGAAAGAGACGTTTCACTTTGTACCACGCGCGCCTTCCGGTGTTCCAAAAATTAGCGCGCCCGCTGAAGGCTTAAAACAATCGCATCGTTCATTGAAAGGTGAAAGGAATGCTTTTATTACCCCATGATATGCTCCACTGAAAAAAACAAATATTATTCGACGAGGTTTATAATGTTGTTGTTACTTATGGAAATTTTGGAACTTAATCCATTACACATGCATCCGTGACTGCTGGCCATTTATTTGAGGGGGCACCGTATAGGCGGTTCAATAATGTTAAACGTAAGGTTATGTAAAAAGTTCTCACATCTAACCGAGAACAGAAGTTCGTGAATTGTGGATCCCAACCCACTGGGGGGTCGAGAAAAAAACTGGAGGGCTCGCGGATAGTTTGGACAAAATTTATAATATTGAATGATTTACTTAAAAAAAAAGCTCTTTAAATTTTCTAAAATTAGTTTTAATTTTTGTTTTTTTGTATGTTAAAAATGATATTCATTGTTAAATCTGTACGTCAGAGGTAAACTATCATATGTGCAAAATTCCAATTTTTCAGGAGAGCTTTGTAATGGTTTACCTCTCATCAGGACTTACATATGCGATAGTTTATAAGTCCATATTTAACCCACCATTTTATTTTGCATGTATGACAGTTTTCCTCAAAGAAGCTCCATACAAAAGGAGTCACTTAAATAAAAATATCGAAAATGAAGAAAATGCACTTATGATAGTTTACCTCTTGAGGTACAGAAATAAAGTGTCAAACAGTTTTACCAAACAAGTGCAGATGGTAAGAGAGACATTTTTACTATGTTTTTATTAACTCGCTTTCTTGTTTGTTTGTTTGTTTGTGTGTGTGTGTGTGTGTGTCTGTTTGTGTGTGTTTGTCCGGTACAAATCTTGCAACTGATTTTTAACTAACTTCCCTACTAGCTAGACATTTGAAACTTTAAAAATAGCCCAGAACACGAAACAATGCATTATTTTAATACTTTTAGCCATCTTTAAGCAGAATTGAATACTCTTTAGTTAATTTTGTTTTGTAGACTGGTACAGCCATCTATCGACCGGGACGGGAACGAAAAGTTAAACGCAAGTTAACTTCCAATTTACTTTATTAATACATAGTATTAATACATAGTATTAATACATTAGTATTTATTAATACATAGAATTGTCACGTTTATATGATTCAACAGAAAATTTAAAAACATGGTATATAAAAAGTTCTTTTTATGTTGTGATTATTATTTTATTGTTATAATGTAAAATAAATATATACCCAAAATGTAAAGTTTCCTTTTTTTTTGGGTTTGTTAACATTTTCATAACTAAAAAAAAATGTGTTTCTACCAAAAAATTTCATTGTGTGTCGAGGATTTTTTTTATCTAAGGAGATCCGGGACAAATTGTAATTTTTTTTATTTATCCAGTTAAAATTTTGAATTTTTTTGTAAAGGCTAACCATATAATTTGCAATTAAAATCACATCATAAAACTTCTCATAAAAAGGTTTTAAAAATTTTTTTAATTTAATATTTTTAAAAGAAGTAGGGTAATTTAAAATCGTTATAACTCGAAATATTTGTCAAATTTCAAAATTTTTCATATAAACAACATAAATATATATGTCTTAATTTGATTCAGCGTTTTTTAAAATATTAACATCTAAAAAAATTAAAAATATTTTGAGTAAAAATTTCCAAAAAAAAAATGATGTAACGCATTTAAAAAATCATATTTTCAAAAGCAAATATTTTTTCCCATTTGCTGAGTCAGAATTAAAGTAAAATAATTAGAAAAGACATGTTCCAAGTTTGAACCATGTATCTTTAATGGTTCTTGACTTATAACAATTTAAAGACGAGAAATGGTGGAAAAAAAACACCATCCCGCAGAAAAACGCATTTACAGGTTTAAACAAAGATTGGCTGCTATTAGAATGTTGCAAAAGAAAAAGTTAGTATCTCCTGTTCTAATTAAGATAAAATGGCGTTTAAAACATGTTTCTAAGCGGAAAAGAACACAAGAATTTTTAGTGCAAATTTTTTTTCCAAAATTTGAAGAATTTTGTGTCCTGGACCTCCTTAAAGAAAGTGGGTGGCGGTCGAAAAAAGTTTGCACAACCCAGGTATAGCGCACAATCACGGATGATTGCCTCGTTTTCCTGAAAAAAGGCAAACTCACGGTTAAATGTATGTATGATATTTGATAATGCATAAGGTACAGTCCCTCAAATAAATAAACGAACAATGGTACCTTATCAGAACCGAACCATTCTGTTTTTCTCTCATAAAACAAACAACAAAATTATATATACCAAATTTATTTGCATTCCTTATGTTAAATTTCACATAGATAAGCAAATTAATTTCACAATTGCATATAGAAAGTCTTAAGACATTTTCTTACTGATTTAGTCTAGTTTGATTGTGTGGTATCGACATCTGGTATTCTGGTTCAAAATAAAAAATTATTTCAGTAATTTTATTTGTATTATTAAATAATATATTGTATAATAATACAATAAAACAGATTTTAATTATGGATATTGAATAGCTTTATGCTTTATGAGCAAGCAGTACTATTTTCGGGTGAATTATTGTGAATCCGTTCAAAACCCATCATTGATTCCTATATTTTCCACCTCGCTGATGATTTTTTTTAATATCGTAACTTTTAATTATTTTGATTGTTCTTTTCTAAAAAATAAAAGTAGTTTTCCTTTTATATCCATTTTAAAAAAATTTAGAAAAACAAAATAGTTTGCAGGAATAAAACAAAATAATTTAGTTCTGATAATGTACCATTGTTCGTTTATTTAATCGAGTGAATGTAGCCTTCTACCCAATTTTTCTTTTAGTAGAATCGTCGATTTCCACATAGTACTGAACATTTACTCTCAATTCAAGCTGGTGGTGGGACTATACTAACAAGGAAATAGAGAAACTGAGATACAGTGGAAATAGCTGCAATCCACAGAGGAGAGAAAACGATTGCTACCAATATCCTGCAATCTGATGCTGATCTTCGTCAGCCAATATAGTAATGGCAGTGAAAATCACAAAACACGAATCAAGCGGATTTGTTCCATTGAAATTTGACTGGATAATATTTTGATAAATAATACACTTAAATATTTTATTGCAATTTTTAAAGGAAAATAAACATTTTCATGAACATATATTTTTTGGAAAATGCTTTCGGCATAAATTTAAAAATAATATTGAGTTATTAGGGATTCATTACTGGTTTTCGACAAAAGTTAAATAAAACTTTCATATACTCACATCAACTTGCTTTTTTAAGAATTATTTTCATTTCTATGTGTATTTTCTGGATACTCAAAGTAACATCGTTATAATTCCTACTTTCATATTTACTAAACTATAAATTAAAATTAAATATATTTTACTACATAAACGCAAATTTAAAATATTTTGTTAAATTGCTTTGATAAATTTATCGTAAATAATTGCAACATTAACCAGTAGAAATATTTATAAAATTATTCCATGACTTAAGGAATCGAAACGTCATGATTTACCTCCATTGTTATACGCACGTAAATGCTACGCGTTTGAAAAAAAAAAGTTTGCTATTTCTATACATTTCACCCATGAAAGATAAAAAAAGAAACAATGTAATCGAGATTTATTCAATTACACATAGCTTACAAACGTACACCAAAATCCTTTTTACAGTAAAACAAAAAATTTATCCACAAACCTAGATGAAATGCCTAAGGAAATAAAAAAAAATTAGCCATAAAGTATAAAATGTCATCCAAGCATAAAAGCCTTACTCCTAATAAAATTATTAAGGTTTTGAATTTTTCTAGATGCTTGAATTCCTAGGATAAAGCTTCACGAGCATTTCATTTACTTTTTCATTCGAATTCGGAATTCCAGCCGCTGCTGTTTCCATAGCGATTCCGTCATGGGGTATGAGATAGCATATTTCCTTCCAGGAATACGAAGAGATAAGTACATTTTTGTTCGAGTGGTTGCGAATGTCTCTCAAAATAATTATCTATGATTCGTGATGGCATGTTGAATAAAAACATTTTCTCTTCCTCTGGAAGTGATCATCTCGTTTTCTAGCAACTTTTATTGAAAATTCGCAGGTCGATTTTCTGGATTAAAGCAGAGGTATTTCAGTACTTTTTTTCATTTCTTCGTAACTTTAAATTTCTGAATTCGTGACAAAACTGCAAATTGTTCTTATTTTTTGAAAATTCCCGTTTAAGGAACGTGTGGTATGCATAAATGGCGACTCCTGATGGTCAAGTCTGGCACACTTCCGTTTTCTCTCGATCTCTCTTTGCGTATGTACCGTATTTTTCGGACGAAAAGAAGCACATATTTATGGGAGGAAATTTAGAAAAGAATATTTTGTATTCTGTTAGGTATATAAAGATATTTTCAATTTCTTACTTAATAAAGATAATATAATAAATATCTATAATATATAAAAAATATACATCTAATATATATAATACAATATTCATTTTATTTTAATGTTACCTTCGGGCCATAAGACTCACTCCAATTTTAAGCCGATTTTTCATGTAAAAATGTGCGTCTTACAGTCCAGTCCGAAAAATTAGGTATATCCCTAAAAGAAATTAGAAATCCTCCTAATTTTATATAACAGAAATTAGAAATCCTTCTAATATAACATAAAAGAAATTAAAAATACTAATATAACACAAAAGAAAATAGAAATCCTTCTAATATAAATTAAAAGAAATTAGAAATCCCTCTAATGCAACATAAAAGAAATTAGAAATCCCCCTAAAATAACATAAAAGAGATTAAAAATCCTTCTAATGTAACATAAAAGAAAATAGGAATCCTCCTAATAACATAAAAGAAATTAGAAATCCTCATTATATAACAAAAGGAGACATGCATTTATTGAATTCAATCAGTGGCACAAACACCTCTCAGTGCATACACGTCTTCTCCTAGCATCGTCCCATTGTGGTGTGCGCTTTCAGTCGTTTGTCAGAGAGATAAGGCGAGGGAAACTTTAGTTAACCAACAAAAAATGCTAAATAAAGACCTCGCGTTATCTTCACATATGGTCATAAATACAGCTAGAAAGATTGGGCCGATATGAAACGAGATAGAAAATACCGAGTGTTTCGTAATCGAACTTTGCCAGAGTTCGACTCGGAAAGCAAAGTGAACAGGAAAATAAAATAAATTAGTTCTATAAGAGAAAGAGGAGGGATTCAATTAATAGAATTTTAATGAAAGACGGGTCTAGAAATAATATTTTACAAATATTTCATATATATATATATATATATATATATATATATATATATACCGTGCTAGATTTCCAGAAATAGAGGTGCTGGAACGGTAATCTTCCGGGTGTGTGTGTGTGGGGGGGGGGCATTCAAAAATATTGATAAAGAGAGGTACCGAAACGCCGTTCCGGCGCGTTCCGCCTCAAATCTAGCCCTATATATATATATATATATATATATATATATATATATATATATATACACACTGCTGGCCACTGTAAATGCAACACCCTGAAGGAAACATGCAAATAACATGAAATTTACAACATGCATTAGCGGAGGTGAGATATGCAAATGATTAGAATTTCAGCGCAGACGCACATCACGCGCGCCTGTGGCGCCACTTCAAAGCGCTATTTTAGGCTTGGAGATTTCGACGATTTCAAGTTCAGCAATTGTGTTTTTCTTGTGGTTTTTTTCAAAAAAAGCGATCAATTATGCCTCGTCGAAAACAGCGATCATCTTTTGATCAAGTATCAGAGTTCGACAGAGGAAGGATAGTAGCCTACCGAGATTGTGGATTATCTTTCAGGGAAATCGGTAGTCGTGTTGGACAAACCAAACAACTGTAATGCGGATATGTGATCGTTGGATGCAGGAGGGTACGACGGACCGGCGTGTTCGATCGCATCCACCTCAGCGCACCACTTCACGTGATGACAGGCAAATTGTGCGCATGGCAGTGACGGATCGCTCAGTCACATCACGAACCATAGCACAGTACATGCAGTCTGTAACGCATCATCCAGTGTCTGCGCGTACCATTCGACGCCGTTTACAGCAGAGTGGTCAGCCGTAAGACGTCCATTGCTTTGTCTACCCTTGACGCAGGACCACAGACGTCTCCGCCGCCAATGGTGCGATGACAGAAGGATGTGGACGGCAGAATGGAATGAAATTGTCTTTATTGACGAGTCGCGCTTCTGTCTGCAACACCACGATGGTCGCATTCGAGTCTGGAGTCACCGTGAAGAGAGGATGCTGAACAGCTGCGTTATGCACCGCCACACTGGTCCTGCACCGGGTATTATGGTATGGGGCGGTATTGGATATCACTCTCGCACACCTCTAGTACGCATTGCCGGTACTTTAAACAGCCAGCGCTACATCTCCGAGGTGTTGGAGCCAGTTGTCCTTCCTTACCTCCAGGGCTTGCCCACAGCCATATTTCAACAGGATAATGCGCGACCACACGTGGCACGCATTGTCCAAAGGTTCTTCGTCAATCGCCAGATTGAATTGCTTCCCTGGCCGCCTCGCTCTCCAGATCTTTCGCCGATAGAAAACATGTGGTCCATGGTTGCTCTACGATTGACCCAGATTCCATCCCCAGCTGCCACAGCAGATCAACTTTGGCAACGTGTGGAAGCTGCTTGGTCTGCTGTACCCCAAGAACTCATCCAAAGTCTCTTTGAATCAATGCCGAGGCGTGTGTCAGCGGTGATCTCCAACAATGGCGGCTACTCTAGCTACTGATTTTGGCAGGAACCACACTTCACAGAAGTCTATAAATTTAATCATTTGATACTTGGTCAACATGTTATCTACAAGATAAATTTTGTTGTGATATCTCTTGTCTTTCTTGGTGTTGTAATTTGGGTGGCCAGCAGTGTATATAATTTCTAAATTCAGTCCACTGTATTGAGCTGATATTTCTTAAAAAGTGCATTGTGGACAGACAATATTTTTCTTTTCACTTCATTAAATTTCCTTAAATAAAAAACTTTGTATTCTATTATGAAAAGCGAAAAACCAAAACTGTTAGGAATTACTTATAGAGATATTATGAAAGTAGTAGCCTCTAAATCCCTCAACGTTTTCTATTTGTCATTTTTTCCCTTTAACTATCTCTCTCCCGGTTGGAACTAACGAAAGTATCGCATCTGCTCTTGCAGCCTTCAGCTAAAACTTTTGAGTTGTACATTTAGGGAATATCCAATAATGCTGTCGTGGGATGAGAAATATTTAATAAATGTCCCCCAAACGAAAGACAGTCTACAATACAGGAATTTAAAATTATTAATCAAGACTTATGGAGCAAAGATATGTTAATCGTACTGAATGTTTTATTACTTTTGAAATTATTCTTTTTTTCAAGCTGTAAAGTAAAGATTTGCTTTTAATCGAAAGAAGGACAACCTAAAAACTTGGCTCTTGATTTACATAGAACCCTATAAGACAGGAAGGAAAAATTAATCAATTTCGGAAGAAAAATCGTAACGGTGGAATTTTTTTTCCTACACAAGAACGCTAGAATGATAAGATGACGTTTTTATTTAAAGCTCAAAGTAACACTCGATCATTAATATTTTCCAGCTAAATGTCGACTGCACTTAAGAAAAAAAAAAGAACATCCGATATTCTTGGAAAGGAGGATTTTATTGATTACTCTCACCTTCCATATTCTTTTTGAGCTTAGGACGTTTGTTTCTTCCTTTTGTATCTTCGTTTTATCTCGCTACGACATCACTTGTATTGGATTTTTATACGAAGAGATTTACGTTTCTTTGCATACCAATTTTATGCACGCAGGATTTCAAATGCGCGACTAGATATACACGACGGTGAAAACATGCTTTGGGGAATAATATTTTCGAAGTCGGCTTTGAAAAAAAAAAAAGGCAAAAAATGATAACAAGCAGACGATACGAAACTTTCAAAATAATTTGAAACTTTTGATAAAACGATGGCAACATCCTTAGTTGCCTGAAAACCGAAAGAAATTCCCATCTTTTTAAAACGGAGTTTAGAACTTGGATATTTCGTAATTAAATTTTGTTTACTGCGTACTTTTTAAGGTGAACACAAAGGGAAAACATGGAAATATAACAAAATGGCATTTTTTATTTCATTATATTTCCTTGAATGTGGTTCAGACCAATAAAATAAATTTTATTTTTTGTCATGAAAAGCTACGAACACAAAGAAAGCAACGAAAAGAAAAACGAATATTCCTCTACGCATTCGTTATCAGTAGATGTATACACAGCAACAGTGCGATTTTACTTATTAACTAGGCTAAGATAGTGAGGTTATAAATATGGAGATCTTGAATTTAAAATGAAAATTACGAGAGTTTATCTAATGTGGATAAATATTTGTAGATTATCTCATCACTTTACAAAAATATTATTAAACACAGTAATTCATAATAAAAAGGCGATTCTCAGAACTTTAAAAATATCTGTACAATGCTTCAGTGCCTATCACAATTTAATTTGAAAATTACGATTCTTTATCTAGGAATAATAGTATGGTACGATTTTGTTAGTATTTATATTACAGAAAACAAACAAAGAAACAAACACGCACACACAAACACACATATATATATTAATTTATTTATTCAGAAAGCATGTAATAATCACAGAAGTATAACAAAGCGTTATATCTGATGTGTTATCAGAAACTGAAACTGGGAATTTTGTTAAAGAGTAATATAAATACTAAATCATGAAGGAATCCGAAATATAACTTAATGAACTCTAAAGATCACAAAAATGGCGCACCATAATTATATATTTTGCATGTCAAGTAGAATAGTGTTTTAGATAATTTAATATGAATTTGACCTTAATCATATTCCTTCGATATCAATTTACATATGGCCTTGAAATTTCCCTGTTTGGCCTTTTATATCATGATGCATATTCATACTTCTGAAAAAATTGAAAAATTTATTAAAGTTTTATAAAACCCCATTTTCCGTAAACCATCTAAATCAATCGATGGGGTTGACGAGCTAATATACAAAAAAATCGTCACAGGAACACGAAATTTAGAGCACTGAAAAACGATACGTCTTTATGTGTCGCAAACAGGGTAGGAAAAAGATACATTTCGTAATTTGAATAAATTAATTGTGCTCTAAATTACTAAATACATGTTTAATTTGATAATTATTCTATTAAATCTTCCACAAGGAGTAATCTACCAAAATGTTACTACTATCTGATCTATATTTCCAGTGGACACATTTATAAAACTTTAATAAGAGGGGTTAAATTTTTTGTTTGTTATAGGTTTGTACATAAGCCCACTCTACCACAGACCTGATATCGTAATTTCGAGCGGATACTCAAGTTCATTTGATTACTAAAATTGATAATTCCATAATTAAATGAAACTGAAATTCCATTAAATATTGTTTCATTTTTATTGTTCTTTTTAATATTGTTCTCCATTATTACCATAGTTACGAATAATGGTGAACAATAACAATAAATAATATTAGTAGTCTATTTTTAAAAAAATTGGATTCCCCGAAGTGATTCAATCTACTTCGGATCTCCATTTCTAAACGAAAATAATCCTCTTCTCATATTTTTAAAATCGATTCCTTTTGTCTCGTACGTTGTGTGTTCCCCGTGTCGCAACGTTTCGCGTTGTTACTCCAGTAATTTCGTTTTATCTTCGTAGTATCAGTGCATGAGATCAGATTTTCAGCCATGGTCGGGGATTTACGATTCCTCTGTCACCTTTATATGGTCACCTTTGGAACCTTTGGTTTGGAGAGTGGGAAAAAATACCTCCCCCTTTAAAACATACACACACACACACACACACACACACACACACACACACACACATATATACATATATATATATATATATACACACACACTAGCTGAAAACCCGCAATTCGCTACGGGGTACATTCAAATTAAATACAACGGTCAATGTATGCAATTAATGCCAAAATAAATAAATAAATGTATATATATATAATAAATACGACAATCAATGTATACAATTGATGTAAAAAAAAAAAAGAGAGAAAATATATTTATAAAAAAATCGTAAGGGATATTTTTATAGGCAAAATAATGTAGAAGAAAATATTCAAATTAAATCTAATAGGACATATTAGAATTTAGTGCAGTTAATATAGTACAGTTTGAGGAACATATCTTTTACTGTATTTTAATATTTTTTTGGATAATGTCCAATCGTCTGCCGCATTAGCAAGAAGAAAAAATGTTTTTTTTGTCTATTTAGTTGTTATGCACGTGACGATAAATTAATTTAAAGTACCAGAAAAAGAAATCACGTGATCAGCATTTAATAAATTAAATTCTAAGAATTAATCTTTAAAAATTCACCAAAAATCAGAAAATGCAGGTAAAGAATTGAAAAAGATTTCATTTTAAAGGAATTTTTATGATGTTTATCGTGATATAAATTTTATAACCCTCATCATTATTTTAAATGCAAACTTAAAAATTTAATTTTGAAAAATCTAAGAATTTTTCAATAGTTCACCTCTACACTATAAGAAGAATCACCATGCAAACTTTCAGCCCTATAGGTTCAGCGGTTTGGTCTGTGTGTTGTATGTCAGTCAGTCAGTCACGGAACTGTTATTATATATATATATATATATATATATATATATATATATATATATATATATATATATATATAGGGAACTTCTCAAGGCGGTCAGTAATCATTCTGAAAAAAATGGCCCCTATTCGAATGGAATTCGAATAGGGGCCAATCGACCCCTATTCGAATGGCCCCGGTCGAATAGGGGTCGATTTCTTTATGGTGGCCAGTAAGGGTTCCAAAAATAAGCGGCCCTTTTGAGGGGTGGCCGGGTAGAGAAGTTTCACTGTGTGTGTGTGTGTGTGTGTGTGTGTGTGTGCGCGTGTGTGTAGCCTTAATGTTGTATGTGGCAGAATGAGGTATTCACTCAGTTTTAAAACGCTAATTTTGATAAAATTATCCAGTTTTCCCTCCTACCTAAGTATCAACCCGAAACGATTAATGATATTGTCGCACAGACGAGACCTCCGAACGATTAATCTGAACTTCCTGTCAGACAGATATGGCAGTAATGATTCCTAATCACGAGCTAACGACACGTTTTTGGTCGAGAGAAAACGCCCTCCTCCCCACGACGCGATATTTCGGATATTAATAATTACAAGATAAAAAGAACTTTTTATATACCATGTTTTTAAATTTTTTGTTGAATCATATAAACTTGACGATTCTATGTATTAATAACTACCTTTTTAAATTTTTTTTGGATGAATTATCCCATCAACTTGAAAGAAAATGAAGTTAGTTGGAAGTTAACTTGCGTTTAACTTTTCGTTCCCGTCCAGGCCGATAGATGGCTGCACCAGTCTACAAAACAAAATTAACTGAAAAATAATTCAAATCTGCTTAAAGATGGCTAAAAGTATTAAAATAATGCATTTTCATCATGTTTTGAGTTATTCTAAAAGTTTCAAATGTCTAGCTAGTCGGGAAGTTAGTTAAAAACCGATTGCAAGATTTGTACTGGACAAACACACACACAAAGAAGAAAGCCAGTTAATAAAAACATGGTTTAAAAAAATCGGGTTTAACATTAAGCTTATTTTAAAAATTTCAATTAATTCCGTGAGAAATCATGTTTTGTCAATTAATTCCGAGATTTCCTATCACATTGCTTGTGTAGAAAAAAAGGTAAAATTTCGGTATTTACGTAAATTTTCGAGCTTTGGTAATAATTATCATTACATTCTCCATACAGTATTATAAGTATTATTGTAGAATTAATGTCCCTAATTCCCTTTCTAATAAATTTCCCCCATGAGCGATAATGCTAGCAATCGACTATGAAGTAGGCTTTTTAGGAGAAAAAAAAATCACATTTTAAAGAAAAATACAGCCACAAGAACGAATCAGACACTTCAATAGAGCCCAAAGAATATAAATATACTCTGTCGATGAGTAGATCAACTTAGAGTTTAGTACTGAAAACTATTTAAAACAGGGAAACAGAATTAATGACAAAATAAAAAAAAATATGGCTTATTTTTAATTTCCTACCAAAATTTGATGTTTTGATTTGATTCTTTTACTATTCATTTGGTTTAGTTACAAAGAGTTTCCTGACTTTTAAGAGCCTTTGTAGAGAATATGAGTAATTTAAAATAAAATTAATAAAAATTCTAAATATTAATCAATTAACAATAAACATCTCATAAATGCATTCTTTTTTACTATATTTATTGCAATTCATTATTTAAATACCACAAAATTAATTTTAAATATAATTCGAGATTTTCCGATTTTGTCACCTACATAAAGAGTTTTCTTCACTGTGAAATTGAAACGAGTCTCATTCGGTTCAATATTAGTTAGTTTCTAGGTTTCAGTCTTTGAAAACTTTAGAAAATATGAAAAATATGGTATGAATAGAGCTTCGTAACGCACAAATCAAGGAATTAAAGCATATCTACAACCGACTGTAAACTCACAACTGTGAGATATAAAATCTAAGAGATACATTAATGAATAACAAACTCAAAGTTTGATATTCAATACAGCAAAAACATTTCACAATATTAGCTCCACATTTCTAAGAATACGGTACCAGCTGTAGTGAATAGAAGAAGCATAATACAGGTTTAGTTAACTTGGGACTAGGGGCTACCGAATAACTATTTTTAGTTAAACTTCAAAAAGATCCCGATCGTTTAGATGAAAGAGAAAAGGTTCACATAAAATTTTATTACTCCGATCTCTCAGTTAATGAGGGGTTTCTGGAATCTCTAGTCGGTAAAAAATCTACAACGAAGGAAAAGGGAAAAGGAAAAATGTTAGATTATTTTGAAAGGAGGAAAATAAACCAAAAGTAATATTACATCAAGAATATTCTTTGTTCACCTAAGTTATTTCTCGTAATCACAGGGAATGCTTTTTACTGATTCCTGAATAATAAATAACACGAATGGATTAAAATTTTCAACTAAATTATACCAAACATTTATTTCGGGGCAAAATCGAAATTTGACTGAAATTTTTCGTAACAAATGAATCCTTTGTCACGTAAACGATTATGGATGGCCGAGTATACATGCATAATTCTACTAGTATACTACATTTTTACATCTACAGCGGAAAAAGATAAGTTGAAACCCCTCTCTTCCTCTTAAAATAATGCATTTACGGGCTGCGTGAACTTCTAAGGAATAAATATAAATTCCTCCTAATGCCATAGAGCAGTGCTCCGCAACCGCTGTGCCGTGGCACACTAGTGTGCCGCGAGGTGATCTTGACTGTGCCGTGGTGATTTTATCGATTATAATAACAAAAAAAATAAACACCGCATTAGTTTGAAATTTTTCCAAGTAAAATATTACTCTTTTGCTAATATGCAATTTCTCTGGGTCGAAATTATACACAAAACAAAAACATGTTGTTACCATAAATGTATGTATGCTTGAGCGTCATATTTCTGGATTTCAGTTAAGAAAGAATATCCACAAATTTCTGACAAGGCCATTGCAATTTTGCTCCCTTTTTCTACGACATATTTATGCGAACAAAGCTTTTCGACACTGGTTCTAATTAAAAATGACAAACGATCGTGTTTAAAGGGTCTTGACCATGAACTTCGAGTAGCTCTTTCTAATATAGAGTCAAATGTAAAATGTACATATGTTCATCAAAACAAGCTCAAATATCTCATTAATAAATTAGTTTTTTAAATTAACTTTGATTTATTATGCTTAAGTAAAGATCAAAAAACAAATTTTAATATAAAATATAAAGAGATTTTTTTTTTACTTGTAAACTATAATTTTATATTTTTGTTCTTGTGTTGGTGTACAATTCAAAATAATTTATTTAAAACTTAAAGGATTATAATTATATTGATACATAGAGCTATTTTATTGTGTTTTTATCTAATAAAAACATATACGTATTTATTTTCAATTATTGCATTTATTGTAATTTATGTATTTGCAAGCTTTTTCTTGTGGTGTGCCTCGGAACTATCGAAATAACGTTGTTGTGCCGTGGAAGATAAAAGGTTGCGGAGCTCTGCCATAGAGGAACGGGTTTTCTACATTTACTGTTCAGATCTATCTATTTAAAAATAACACTGTGGATTTTTCTCAAAATTTGGTTGGTTAAATGAGTTTTCATGGCTTCAAGTCTGCTATTTCTTTTGAATGTGGAAAAAACTTACAAGTCTATCACGAGGATATCTGGAAACTGATTTCAATGGAATGTTGAATCCCTTAAGAAGCTATTTTAATTTGAAATCCTAGGCAAGGCGCGTCTCTTTCGATCATTAAGCCTCCTATCCACTGATGACGCAGGCTCTCTTTCCAGGGAAAGAAAAGCTCTTCCTTTGCCCCACAGAGGAATCCTTCCATCGATTTCGCTACCTTGTGATGTATTCTTTCCTTGTACGGGACATTTCATGTGCGCGACTTCCTTTTCTTCCAGCCACTCCACATTTAATCTTTTTTTTCTTCCACGGCATCTCTGCCATTTATTGGATTTCTTTCCCAGGGGATTTGGGTTTCCTCTGCAGCCAATTTCATGCATGTTCGATTCGAAAGAAAAAAAATAAAGAACCTTCCACACTTAATTTGGGAGACAAAAATGTTTGTAAAATTGGATGAAAATCAAGACAAAATTTTGATACATGGAATTCTTTCTAGAATGCACATACCTAATGAAGCTTTTATACGAATGATCAAATCATAAGTTTTTTTATTTAACTTGCTGGGAAACCAGTGTTGTGGAGTGTGAAATTTGCCCACCTTCCCCAAAAGTGAGGGCAGATTATAGACGGTTTAAATATGTGACTAAAATGATGGGAAAACACTGCATATCCGATTGATATAGAATTTTATTTGTAACTAGTTGAATAAACGTGCTTCGCTATGGAATAAATTCAAATTAAATACAACGGTCAATGTATGCATTTGAGGCGGTGAAAGGCAAAGTGGTGTAAGTCACATTTTCAACTTTTTTCATTTGAGGGCAAAAATGTAATCTCAATGTTCAATTTATAGTGGAATTGCAAATAGCTATTATTTGCAATGTTATAATAATTATTAGGAATTATAATTTGTTCAATTTATGGTGGAATTTTGTAGTTTTTGCAGTAAAACTCTTTTGACTTACACCACTAGACTTACTGACTTACACCACTTTGCCTTTCATCGCCTCATTTAATGCCAAAAAACCCCCCAAAAATATATTTAGAAAAAAATCGTAACGGATATTTTTATAGACAAAATAATGTACAAGAAAATATTCAAATTAAATGCAACGATCAACGTATGCCATTAATTTGTATGTTTAATATCCATAAAACATATTAATTTGAGATATTCTTAAAAAACTTCCATCTCAATTAGTCTTGTGGTTGAATTTTATCTTTTACCATATTTTAATATTTTTTTTTGTCACTTTATTTCGTTGTTATGCACGTGATTGTACTAACATAATAATTAGTGATGACGAAGAATAATTTATGTCATCTAAATACAATGTATTTTAAATTACGTATGTATGTATGAAAGTAAAAAATATGTATGTACAAAAACAAAAACAAAAAAATTTGAAACTCTACTTATGATCAACTCAACTTACGACCAATGTCTCGGTCCCTATCTCGGTCTTAAGTCGAGGAATATCTGCATATATGAAATACAACGATATACTTTGTTAAGTTCTAGGGAATGATTGTATTGTTATAAAATCTACTCTGCATGCACAAAAGTTTCTGCCTTTTTTCCTGCTCAAGAAATTGCTTATTTGAATGAAATTGACTTAAGTACAGCTTTAAAGAATCTCTTACAAGAGAAAATCAGAATCTGAGATTTCCTAGAAGGAGATAAAAGCTTCTTAGTGAAATAAAAAAAATAAATTACTTTCACCACCTTTGTCAGAACAAAAATCAGACACTGCCGAGAAGAAAAATTTTAAAACACCGTCAAGCTATTTCATTAAAAGAATCTCTGGGTCATTAAGTAATCTTCCATTTAAAGATTAAATCTTTTAGCAAGTAAGACGATATTTATCATCTCTAGTAAAGTCCACTTTGTCCAACATCTTGATGAAAGATGAAGAAAAAAAAGTTGGTGAAAAAAAAAATTCATCATCATAATAGCATTAAATTCACAAAGTTCTTGTAACAGAAGATACGATATTTACCAGAAGCAAATTTTATCCTTGGAAGAGTTTCAAAATAAGATTAATTTTTATCTTTACCCGATGTATAAAACCGTAAAATTAATTATGGTTTATAAGCAAAGGAAAAATTTTAAAAAATCCTGTTCGCGTTTTTTTCTCCTTTTATAAAGGGATGTTGAACTCGGTAATATAATATTTTTAATTTAGGGTTTCAAAAATAGCAATTGTGCCCATGGCTATGTTTCTCTAATTTTATACAAAGGTGATGCGTACTATTAAAATTACATTATGTGAAAGATGAAAAGAATAAGTTTTTGAAGATTTTGAGATTATACAAATTGAACATCTGTACTAATGAGACTTTTTTCAATTTATTGCAAGTTATAGTGTTAAAAAATACATTAGTTTATGATTTTTTCATAGATAAAACATTTTACGACTTTTAAACATTTTGATCATCAATACTTGAAATCTTGATGAGAATTTCAGTGATTCAGTGGTTTCTTTCTTTCGGGTGTTTCCTTTAAAGGCACAGTACTTTAAAGTTTACGACTTTAATAACACTGTTTTATATGCCTAACTTAATTACTCGTTCACGCAACTTATAAATTACATACACAAAGGCAACCTCTAGCGGGAAGGTTCAGACGGGCATTTGGCCCAGATCCCAGATTTTAAGCGGCCCTGAAGTTTGTTGAACTGAAAAATAAATGTTAGATGAAAAATTTATTTATCTACGCAGTCAGGATGAAAAGGAAGTTTCGGATGATTATGTGAAATATTCGATTTACTTAAAATTATTTGAACGTTTGAAAGGTTGAAAAATTTAAAAATTGATAGGAAAAAAAGGCTAAAAAATTCAGTTAAATTTATAAAAAAAATTTGCGATGTACGATGCAATTAAAGCACTATCTTTCAAAAAAAATATTACTCAAGTTCTGATATGAAGCCATATACAATAAAATTGTTTCGCAGTATTGTAAAAGAAAATTTAATTAGAAAATTTTCAAATTTGTTTGTATTATAATATTTTAAACCTTAATCTTTGTTACCTAATCACTGTTTAGCGTCTTCAAACAAATCAAAAACGTCAACAGCTCAACAATGTTCAGTAAAGACCAAGTAGACTGGATAAACTAAATATAATGGGGCATGCTTCTCGTAAATTATAAGAGAAACTACAAACGATCCCTTTTGAGCTATTTTAAAAATGAATCATGAACATACTTTATATATATATATATATATATATGCTTTATATAGAGGATACGTATACACTATATTTGTATGCGTGGAACTTTAATTTTTAAAACCAGCCTTTAACTTTTACCACTTCCACTGTTTAAATATAAAACTATTAACCATCACCTCCAATGGTTTGCACTTTCGAGTAATTCCAAATACCGTTGGAGGCACTCTGATCTGTCAATGACCTCTCATTCCCTTCATTTAACTTACACATATATGTATTTGTATGTAATGTACGTAAGTACATATATACATACTTGCATGCATGCAACCCCATATATACAGGGTGTCCGAGCTAAAAGTATCGAAAAGTTATGGATTATTTTTACGGAACTACTCATTAGAATTAAAAATATATATATTTAAATAGAAAGAACATCTCACCAAGTTTTAATATCAGTCATAGACTTCAATCATAGTATCATAGATTTCGATGTGTGCACCTTTTGTAGCACGACAAAGTCTAAATGGTAATCCAGTTCTCTCCAAGGGTTTCGTAGCAAATCGGGAGTTATTACGCGAATTGCTTGAATGATACGCTTCTTTTAGTCATCCACAGTTTCAATTTTTTGTTTATACACAACGGATTTAATGAATCCCCAAGCAAAAAAGTCTAAATAACTCCTGATATGCCACGAAACACTTGGAGAGAACTGGATTACCATTTAGATGTGCTACAAAAGATGCACACATCGAAATCTACGATGCTATGATCGAAATCTATGATTGATATTAAAACTTGGTGAGATGTCCTTTCTATTTAAATAAATATTTTTTTAATTCTAATGGGTAGTTCCGTTAAAAATAAGCCATAACTTTTGGATACATTTAGCCCGGACACACTGTATATGTGTGCACACACAAATACGTCATACAATTTTTTTACTCTTTTATTTCAATTTTTTTCCTATTTTTAAACGACTCTTTTAAATTAACATATTTCCTACTTATGTATGTGCTTTAGACATATCCCCGCATTCTGTTTTCAGGTTTCATGATCGCTTATTGTCTATATTAAAATCTCTTTCAGCTGGTTAAATTATACACACACATTTACAATACAATTTTTTTTATCTCAAACATATATATATATATATATATATATATATATATATATATAGTCATGCCAATTATGCATTGCATCATAGAAGTCTCCCAGGTTCTCAGAGCTAGATGTTTAGCCTCTGAAGACGTACTGAAAAGAAACTGACAAACTGTCATCTCTAAGCTGGATTAGAGAGGATCACAGAAAATGTAAAATTATTGACTTAGCCGGGAAAATAACTTCTAAGTGGGAATTACTCTTTCAGTATAGGACCCTTCGATCTTAATCTGTCTAACAACTCTTCACGCATCTCTCATTCAAGGAAGTCCAAATTCATACACATGAACATACATATGTGATTGTGCAGAGGATCTTTGAAAATCCGTTAAGTGAAGAGTAATTTACATATATCGTGCCTTTTTTTATATTGGACAAATCATTACATCAAAAAGATCTTTCAATTTTATTGAAAAAAATAAAAAGCTTCTGTTAATATCTATCTATCTATCTATATATATAACAGTTCTGTGACTGACTGACAGACAGATAACGCACAGACCAAACCGCTGGACCTAAAGGGCTGAAATTTTGCATGGCGATTCTTCTTACAGTGTACGGGTGCACTAAGAAATATTTTTGAAAATTCTTCGATTTTTTAAAATTAAATTAAGCTATTTTTGTAACAATCTTTGAAGTTTGCATTTAAATAATAATTTAGAGGTTATAAAATTTATATCACGAGAAATATCATAAAAATTCCTTTAAAATGAAATCGTTTTCGAATCTTTACCTCCCTTTTTTTATTTTTAGTGAATTTTTAAAGATAAATTTTTAGAATTTAATTTATTAAATGCTGATCACGTGGTTTCTTTTCGTTTTGTGATACTTTAAATTAATTTTGCATCACGTGCATAACAACAAAATAAATTGACAAAAAAATATTTAAATACAGTAAAAGATAAAATTTAACCTCTACACTAATTGAGATGGAAGTTTTTTAAGAATGTAATTCAAATTAGTATGTTTTATGAATATTAAACTTACAAATTAATTGAATACATTGACCGTTGTATTTAATTTAAATATTTCCTTCTACATTATTTTGTATAAAAAAATCGTAACGGGTATTTTTATAGAAAGATTTTTTTTTGCATTAATTGCATACATTGACCGTTGCATTTAATTTGAATGTACTCCGTAACGAAGCACGGGTATTCAGCTAGTAAACGCATATAGTTCGATAAATTTCTTTTAGGAAACGGTTATAAAAAAATATGCTTCTAAGACCCGATTTGAGATGCCAGTAATAAATTACTTTGCAGTCAAAATACTGACAAAGAAATTCTAGAGCACAATGAAAAATTATTTTCTGGTTCACGGGCTAAATGATAAATGTCGTTTTTCTTTTTAATGAGTTCCTTCAACAAATGAAAGCTTTTTTCCCCCAACAAAAGAGTTTTTTTCCGACACTGAAATGCTTAGAATTGTACCAATGTTGTGATCACAAAATTGTTGGTTTTAAAGAGATTTGTCATAACACGTCTTCAATAAAATGATTTTTTTTCTTTTCAAAAAATAATGTTCACAAAAAGGCATTGTTATTGTTGCGCAATTTATCTTACTTTTTATTCCCTTATTCAAATTTCTATTGTTCACGAGACTGATTTAAAATCTGAAGTTAGATTGATGGAAAAAAGGGGAGCAATTACAATATATAATGTAATATTACTTATTAGCATAATTGTGCTTTTTTTTAACAATATATTCTTTCAAAAGAACATTCATCAAAAAACATATTGGTAACGCTAGAAGATTAAAAAATTTTTTTTTTAATACGGGATTAACTACAAGGGCCAAGAAGAGCATAGTATTAACAAGCCGAGACTACCTAATTGAGGTGTTTTTTTGTGTGTTTGTTACTTCAGAAGGAAACAGTCGCCTTCGTTATATTGCTTTCAGACACTAAAGAAACCCTCTACGTAATGCTTTTTGATAAAAACTTTTATTAAGACTGTAGAACAATGATTCCAGCTTTTAGATGAATACGTAGTTAGAAGATACGGATGAATGATGAGTTCAAACAACATGAAAGTGGAATCTATGCTGTTACGTTATTAATTGCCGATTTGTCAAATACAGTGAAACTTTCCTATGGAGGCCACTCAAGGTTCCGAAAAAAAGTGTCCGTTTCGCGGGGTGGCTGGCTAGAGAAATTTCACTGTATTCAGTGTAGAACAGCATCCGGGGTCATTACTATGTGAATGTTTTGATCTATCGGAATGCTTTGAAACTTATGTATCATGCTTAGGCATGATGCATAACATACGTAAGTTATCTTCAGCAATCTATTTAACTCAATAATACTCAGCATTGATCAAGCAAAGATATATCTTGCGATTCAAATATTTTAATACTCTCGTAACGTAGTAAAAAGAGATTTATTTAGGTAAATTCTTCAATAAGGCAGTCATTGATAACTTTCTTCTTATGGTATAACTGTAGTGCCTATTGTGACCGGATTGGTATTTGGTCGCTTATTACGACCGTTGATCTACAGCGACTTCAAATTACAATGATGGATTGGAAAGATATCTGTGAGTGGAAGTTCTGAAAGCTTTCAACATAGAAGTAATTTGCGTTCAAGTGGCAGCTTTTAAATCAAGTCTTAAAAGAATTTAACCACGAAAAAAAATTTTAAAAAAAGTTCTCCTTTGCCTATGGGCGGAATTCAGATGAAATAATTATTAATATACAATTAACCGGCGTTATGGCAAACTTTGAGGAATTCTTGCGACAGGGCCTTTGTACCTGTATTTATCAAAAGGTCTCCATATCGACTCCCTCGCAGCGTGTGTTTGTAAAGGGATGCCAGTTTTCAACCCCCTCCCAAAAAATTGTGTAACTTCAAAAGGAAAAGTACTTTGTTTTAGATGCTTTTCACATTCCGTTGAGGAAACAAACCTCCGTGCATTTACTCAAAGCTTACGTTCGTCATTATTTAAGTGATGAGAAATGTACTTTACGCTCTTTTGCACAGTTAACGTTATTTGAATGGACTACAAACGTAAGTTATTATTTAAGGTGATTTAAAATGGGCTTTTATCTTCCTTCGTGAATTTAATTCTTAATATTTACATACCTGATAATATATAATATTCAAAAAATGTATAATACAATTCCGATCAGATGCTTATGGAAGAATATTTAATTTGAAATTGGAGATTTTTACAGCGGCATGATTGCTTTCTATATTTCATTTAAGGAGTGTTCAAATGATTAATAAGCGTGAAACAGCTCATATTATATATATATATATATATATATATATATATATATATATATATATATATATATATATATATATATATATTATGCTCTCCATTCTAGCATTTAAATTCCCTTTCTGTTTTTAGACTACTGTTTAGACTTTTTAGATATTTTTGGTTTCATGGAGATTATCTATCAGGGCTAGACAACCTGGGATTAGTAAAAAAAATTCCCTAAGTCTGAACCCCAGTAATATAATTTATCGCTTTAAAACCCTTAGCCACAGAACTTCCCATGAATCGCATGCCTTTGCATTTCTACACGTGTATATGTCCCAATTCATGAGTGGGTTAGCATCACAAACCCCTAAATCTGCTGACCCTAAAATAATAGTTACATGTTCCTCTCTCCTTTCGCGTTTAATATTGAAAGGTGATATTTCCGAGCCGTTCTTCTGAAATGAACAGATGTACTTTTGTCGCTGTAATAAACGATTCGGCCCGACTGCTTCCAAATCAAAATTTTATTCCTTTCAGGCTGAGTCTTGCTTCAGCCAGGTAACTATGAGCTAGTTGCTTTCGCTTCAGGGTATAATTTAAGAACGTGATGTGCTGGGATTATTACACACACAAACACACACACACACACACACACACACTACTAATTGATATATATACTATTGCATCAATCCATTCATAATTTAAGATGTGTATATGTATTTACACATTTTTAAGACCTACATAGGAAATTTTTTTAATATCGTCATATGTTGCTCAGAATAGGCGTTCGAACCTTTGAAGATTTCCACTCTGCAAAGTTTTTGCTTCGAGTCAACATTTTAAAAAATTGCTAAAATCATTATAACCAGCAATATACATTTTGGATATGGATTTTATATATTTTCTTTACCGCCTTTAAATCGCACCGCCTGTGCACCCGCCAAATTAAATTGGGATATAAAATAACTTTTCATGGTAGGGAAATTTCAAGACGTTCATTGATTAGAAGAGGATCCTAAGTAAAACTATAATGAAATTAAACTTGCCGCAGTCGAAATTCTTGAAAAGCGCTCCGTTGACTTGGAGCCTCTACACAATTTTTGAGTCCACGTAAATAAAATTATCGATTCAAAGAAATCGATATCCTAAACTTTCATGGATCCCGAAACAAACATATGAGGAAGACCAAAGAAAAAATTAACCCCCGATGCGAGATTTCATAAAGTTACTAGTCAAGAACTTGCTTTAGCATCTCTCTAGTGCTTTAAACTATTTATTTTTAGGAACTCCTTTCACTTTTAAGACAGGCATTATTAACAGAGAGGAAAAATATTTACGTTCCAAACTGATGGAATTTAAATTACTAGAAAATGCGGAAAAATTTGGAGTTTTAGATATGACAAACAGACAGAAAATATTTTTATACGTATATACACTTGTCATCACTAATTGCCAAGAGGGTACTTGAAATTCGGTTACCTTTAATGTATGCCAACACACGAAACGTGTTGTCTTTGTTTGCTACAAGTACTTAAAAATTAAAAGATTCACTAGAATATTTTCTTTCTCTACATTCAGCATCGAAAAATAAATCTTGAAAGAGATGAAAGAGTCTCTCCGCAAGAAAGTAATTTCAGGCCAACTCCATGAAGTAACAATAACGATATTTCTGTGCAAAACAGGCCTATTGTCTAAAAGTAATTTCCATAGCGTTTCAAAATTTCGCCATTGTTAGCTAAGTTTCATCATTTTACTATGCATAATAAAAATGTAATTAACTTTCGAATTCATTCCAGTTTTAAAATAAGGCCTTTCGAAAGAGTTGAAAAAATTAATCTCTAACTTTATTCAAATACTTTCCGCGAGGTAAAAAAAGTTTTGGCCTCATGCATTAATTTAAGTTACGAAGCTAGCTGAATGTTTAAAACTTTGCATAGTTTCTACGTATTATGAACAGGGATCGTGAACATGTTTCTTCTTGATATCCTACCCCATTGCATCACTATGTAATACCTGTATTAACTCAATAGATTTAGAGTATTACGAGATCATAGTATGCCGACATTTTCTTTAAATATAATTCTTCAGATATTCCTGCTGTCCTGATTTTCTCTTATAGGCCAAATTTTGCTAATAAATGCTTTAAATATCACACAAACACAAATGTGTTCTTTTGAAACCCATGTTACGTTCGATCCAATCAATACTTACGCATGTTTAAATGCGTCACGCATTGTATTATATTAATAAATTCAGTATGTTTGGCTTTGCTGTATAGTTTTTTTTTCAATTCTTTTTTAAAACATCTTCAATTTATTGATTTGTTGACACACTTTTTATTGTCTTGAAGCTTTCAAGGGATGCCAAAATGAGAAATTTAAATAAATTGGCGCTGCTGACAACGCAAATTGGCGCTATGGTAATTTCGAAGTATTTTTGGTGTTTAGGAAATTATCATTTTAGAAAAAAGACAGACATACGAGCCATTCCCAAGCCAAATCGGTTAAGTCCCATTTTTGAAATTTTTGAAATTTTAGCGTCCAGCATTTGATTGATTTCCAATTTTTTACATTCATAATAAATTTCCAAAATAATAAGGATTAACCTCACTGAATGACAAAAATTTTTTTGCCCATCAAATAATAAGTAACTTTTTTCAGAAACCAACCCAGTTAAGTCCATACTATGATATAAATCGTTGCAATAATGCAATTAAAACGCAGAAGCGGGCTCGATGTGGCCTTGCGGTAACGTACTTGTTTTCGGTGCTGAGGGTGCTCGGATCGAATCCCGGCGCGCGCCGTTAAATACCTCCTTGTCTAGGTCGGATATGGGCACGCTAAATCCGTACACAAGAAAGTCCAAATATGAAGGTTAGTGAGGGTGGGAGAGGGTATGATCCACCAGATGTCGTCCCTGGGGGTGCTCGATCAAAATTGAGGTGGCAACTAGCTAAGACGGACTCCGACCCTTGTGGTGTTATTTAAAGTGGAACCTCACACTTCAGCCCGTAGCTTATATGGACCTGTCTGAAACTTCCAGCCAGGGGCATAAGAAACAACAACAACAACAACAACAAACGCAGACGCAAGTACTTGATGATAACGGTAAGTCGTTCATTGTTGTTTCATCTCCCAAAAAGTAAACTAACTGAGTGAGTGACAGCCTAACAGCCGCAGAAGTAAGTACTTGTGCATTATTAAACATTCACTTCAATTTTGTTTCTGTAAAAAAAAAAATAATTTGAAGACTGAGCTGGATGATATCTTTTCTTCAGTTTTCAAACCGATTAACTCCCTTAGTCACGCAACAATTGTAATAATAATAATGATGATGCATACTCCAAGGATATTCTATGTATTTTATGTTTTACCAGATAAAATATACATCTGCAATAATACATTCCACAATGTTTATTTCAATTTATATTTTAAAAAGAATTTTAAAAAAACAATGAATATTGTTTTACGACTTTTTCCACTTTTTGTTTAATGGAGTTAATAGATTTGGCAAGAGAGCGGCTCAAAGAACTGTGTACGAGTGTTTTAATTAGAAGCTTTATTATTACACTAGAGCAGTGGTTCTTAACCTCTTCGTTCCAGAGGTCCACATATGTGGACTTCAGTCTTACCGGTTTTAATTAATAATTTTTCACGTTAAAATCAATTGCGACAGCAGATTCACATACTAGGATAACTATGCTTTCTTAAGCACCGATAGATGGCAGATCCAGTACATCTATATTTGGATATTGGCGCTTAAAGATGGCATATTGTTGAAGTTTTGAAAATGCAATACTCTAGAAAACGTAAATATTTTTAACAGTTTTATAATCAAAATTTTAGAATAATAAATTTAGTTTCATGAAATAAATGTTCTTATTGTTGCAAAATAGTATAGTGTTTTAAGTTTTTTTACTATTACCAGTTATTATGGATTGCTTTACAAAGGTCCACGTATGTGTACCTTCGTCCTAATGGCTGATTCAGGCGTAGATACTATCTTTGGAATTTTGCATTGAGAGACCAATGAATATCTTTTTTTCTCTCAATATTTATTGTTGCAAAATAAAAATATTTAATACTATGTTATTTACTGCTGTTCTATTAAAATAATTTTAATGGCCTAGGTGGGGGGATATTGAAATTATTGGCTGCTAGTGTACCTCAATACTCAAGTCACATAATTTACACTGATAGATATTTCACAGGTATTAGATGTGCAGAATATCTGTTAGAAAATAATATTTTTATAACAGGTACTTTAATGTCAAACAGAGCTGGAGATGCAACAGGCATATTGAAAAAAGATAGCGACTTGAAAAGAGGTGAATGGCATGAAATAGTTAGACATGATGACAAAATTTGTATCATAAAATGGAAGGACAATAAAGCCGTTGCATTTATGTCCACTTGTGTAGGAAGCGAACCCAACAACACTTGCCAGAGGTGGTCAAAGAAGAAAAAAAGAGAATTGATGTTCCACAACCAACCATAGTAAAAGATTATAACATATCTATGGGCGGCACAGATCTGTGTGATCGGTATATTGCTTACTATCGCTGTTCTATCAGAACAAAGAAATGGCCTGTCAGACTTTTCAATCATTTTATAGACTTGATAATTTCCAACTTTTGGGTATACTATGTCCGGGACAACAAAGCCAAAAATTTTAAAAAATATATGTCCCTTCTACAATACCGCCTACATATAGCTCATGCCCTTTTGAGGTATGAAGGGAGTCCAAAAACAGTTGGAAGGCCTCGAAAGGTGTTAGCCGAACCAAATGAAAATACCCCATGTACACCTAAAATAAAACGAAGAAAAGTTGTAGAACAACCAGCAAAAGAAGTCAGGCTGGACAATGTGGGACATTTTCCCAGATATATGAAGATAAGAATGCATAGAAGTGCCGTCATCCAAATTGCAAATGAAGAAGTCGAGTTATTTGTACGAAATGCAATGTTTATTTGTGCATACTGAAGAACAATTGTTTTGAAAAATATCATAATATATAGATAATTTCTTACACATGTAGTCAACATTTTGTACTTTTTATATCCATGAGTTTTAAGATTAACCCATTAATTAATTGCTAATATTAATAAATTTCTGTCTTTTTTCATAATTTTTTTATATTCAATCAATTTTGTATTGTATTTCTGTATGAACATCATAAAACAACTCATAAAACCTTATCTTTCCTAAAATACATTATAGCTATTGTAAGCTCTGGTAACTATGGTTTATCCAGTTTAAGACCTGAGGTACACATATGTGTACCTTAATTAATTAATTAATTATTGTGCACAGAAATTAATTTTTTTATGGTGAGCATTTTGACCTATAACTAACTCAAACAAGTCCAAAAAAAATTTTTTTAAAGATATTTTTGGTTCAGGTCTGAAGAGGTTAACCGGGGGTACGGGCACTCCTTGGGGTGCGAGAGAACATTTCTAGGGGTGCAAGAGAAGGTTCTATATTTTTAATGAAAATTAGCAATTGAGTTAATCATTTGATGGATACTTTTCCGCGGGAAGTATAAGCAAAATTAATAGATGGATACTCAGCTCATTTTTGTTTGACCTAAATTCAATGGACGATAACGTTTTATTAACCCTTCAGCGGGCGCGCCAATTTTTGGAACACCAGCAGGCGCGCGTTGCACAAAGTGCAACGTCTCTTTCAAGTTTAATTATTCCTTTTGTAATAAACTTTGTTTTCAAATTGAAAATATTAATTTTGTATTTTATGACAAGATATAAAATGTTGATAATATTGAGATATATTTATAATTAATGGTCAAAGAATGCAGATACAATCGCCTTATTCAAAACTGTCCGGTTTATTGGATCTACGGAGTAACTTGCGAATCGATTCCTATTATGTCCCAAAACCTTAAAAACAACGAGATTGTCCATCTTCGTGATATGCGGAATACCGTGTAATAGCTGCACATTTGATTTACTACATCAGCTCCTAATTTTGTCGTATTGCAATCCAGTGTAATCGCTGGTTTACCATGGTAAAATCACGAACAACAACGAATGGAAAGGAATACAAGGGTCAGAAAATCAGACCTGCGTTAGAAAGGGTGTAGCTATAAATAGAAATTGCTTAGAACATTCAAACCTTACTTGTAAAAACAAACCATTCAAAATTACGAAAATGTTGCATTTTATACATGGGCGCGCCCGCTGAAGGGTTAAAAGACGATCTAATCGCAATACGAGCTAATGCACGTATTGAAATGGAATTTGAAAAACTGGATTTAGAGCAGATCTGGTATACGCAGTTAGAACTTTATCCAGAATTGATAAAAGCAGCATTTGACACACTTTTACCATTTGCCACCACTTACCTTTGTGAAATCAGTTTTTCATCACTTTTGCACTTCAAAACAAAAGCCAGAAATCGCTTAAAGGCCACGCGTAAGGCTGATGACTTACGCGTGGGTCTTTCAAAAAAAGAGACTCGTTTTAAAAGGGTAATTATGAACAAACAACAACATCGCAGTCATTAAAAATGTAGATATTGTTTAATATGTAATAACTAGTTGGTACCCGTCAAAACATGACAGCTACATAGTAAATAAATGTACTAATACACAAATTATACTCGACACAACATTGCCAAATGTTGAAAATCATAATAATGCGCAGAAACAACTTAATGTGTTTAAGCGGGCTTCGTGCTGAGTGAGTATCTAAAACTAGATATAAAAATGTCCCTGAGCATGCGCAGAAAGTAATTTTTTTAATTGTAAATTATCGGTAATTAAAGAGCGCAAAATAAACAATTTCCATCAGGTTTAATCTAATATTTCACAAACATAATTATCATAAAAATAAAAATGGCAGAGAGAGATCTAGAGAGACTTCTCGGAATAAACGTAGTTATCATTAAATCATGTCACTGAGCATGCGCAGAAACAGTGAGTTTCTAAAGCCAGATTTAAACATGCTACTGAGCATGCGCAGAAATCAATTTTTAATTGTAAATTATCACTAATTAATAGAAATTGCGGTTACAAACACAAAATTCGACAAATCTGCAGATTAAAATCTTATCTTTCGTTTAAGACCAAAATGAAGCAAATCGATGCAGTAGTTTTCTCTCACGGACTGCCCAAAAGTTGGCTTAGAAACTTAAATATATAGATTTTATATGTATTGTAAATGTATTATTTTTTATGCAGTAAATAATCGTGCAATAAATGTCTGTCCTAAATAAAAAATAGAAACATTTTTCAAGGGGGTGTGAGAACTTATTTTCATATTCAGGGGGAGGGGGGTGTTGATTATTAAAAAGATTAAGAACCACTGCACTAGAGAGACTTAACTGAAAAACGGAATGGAAATGTTGAAGATGCAAATTTTCTGTGTTTGCAGTTTACGATTTACATTTTAAGATGATAATTTAAATCATTTATGTCTAACTATCTGTATCCCACAGGAGAAAAAAAATACCCACCATTATATTTAAGAGAAATTTTATAAGAAAGTTTCATAAATCCTGTTGCAAATGAAACATGAAACTTTTAAAAAAAATTACCAGACAGATTTTTTTTTAAGCATGTGCTTATTTTCAAATCCAATTTTGTTGCTAGGAAACGGGAAGCCGTTTTCCAATGCATCTTTTCTTTCAAAATTTGATATGTATCCAAAGTTTTGAAAAACAGCGTAGCTAACATATTTTGTGAAATACTTCTTCAAAACATCGTTAAAAGTGTTGCTTTGAAAAATATATTTCACAAAGGTTCATATTTCCTTCTGAATTCAGCGACAAGATATTTTTTGTTGGTAATAAAATGACAGAATGCATAGATTGGTTGCTTCCGCAGTAATCGTAACATTTATTCGAAAGTTTTTGGGTTATTGTTCAGGGAAAAAATGTTTAGTTCCTGAATGAAATTATCTGAGACTCGCACGAAGTTACTTATTTTCTTTTCTGGTATAAACGCGGTATTGTGCTGTTTGAATCCGAGAAATATAATTTCCTTTACTTTTCTTCTGGCGGGGAAGGGGTGAAAATTATGAATCATATTTATTTAAAATGCAGAATATTATATTTCTCTCTCTTACACACACACAAATTCACATATGCATAAATTTATACATGCCATAATAATCTATTAATTCGATATAAAAAATCATTAATAATAATTATTAATGATTACATTATAGTAGGAATCACGATCTTTCATTGAGAAATTAATTTTAAGAAATAGGTACAATTTTACGTCATTAAAAAATTTGTAAGAATACATTAGGACCTGGATGTAAGGGAATTCATATTTTTTTAATTACAATACTGTAACAAATCATCCTTGTGTTAGGTAGAATTTTTTCGGGGGTGGAGGGGGAGGCTTCTTATCACGTTATAATATGTCAAAAGTTAAAAAAAATTACAGTTTTAACGGAATTGCAAATTTTAAAAATCCCTACTTTTTAAGAGCTTACTGGGTAAATACTGTTAGCGCAAGGCATTAGTTTCAATTGGAACTGGCTTTCTACATTTGAATCTTTAAAAATACCCACGAAAGAATCAGGAAACTATAAATTGTACATTAAAACACGTAGAGGTTTAGTTTAAATCATATACGTGAAAGATTTATGCTCTTACATCCTGCATTTATATTATACAAGGTGCGCCCATAAAATAACCGGAAGGTGAGTAATATTTTAAATTTTTTTATAAATAAGAAAAATATTACTCACCTTCAAATTAATTTATTTCCTTCAAAATAATCTCCAAAGGAGTCTATACAATTTTTACAACGTTTCTTCAAGTCATCGAAACACTGTTTATAGGCGTTGGAACTAACCGTTCGCAAAATACGCGTAACATTTGATTTAATATCCGAAATGTTTTCAAATCTCTGACTTTTCGTGGCCATCTTAAGCTTCGGAAAAAGGAAAAAGTCAGCTGGCGATAAGTCGAGAGAATATGGTGGATGATTTATCACTTTTATTGAAAGCTTAGAAAGATATTGTTTTACAGAAATTGCTGTATGGGCCTAGCATTATAGTGTAAAAGAAACCATCGCCTAGAATCAAGCAGTTCCTTCCTAACTCGTCTTATCCAGTGTCTTAATCGGAAAAGCAATTCCTTGTAAAAATACTGACTAATTGATTTTCAGGAACAAATTCGTCGTGAATAGGTCCTTTGTAATAAAAAAATGCAAAATCCATGATAGGACAGAGATTTGAAAACGTCTCGGATATTAAATCAAATGTTACGCGTATTTTGCGAACGGTTAGTTCCAACTCCTATAAACAGTATTTTGATGACTTGAAGAAACGTTGGAAAAATTGTATAGACTCCTTTAGCGATTATTTTGAAGCAGATAAATTTACTTGAAGGTGAGTAATATTTTTCTTATTTATAAAAATTTATCCGGTTACTTTATGGGTGCACCTTGTATAATGTTAAAATAGGGAAAGTGGAAATAAGTATCTTAACAGATAACTTAAAAATAAATAGCTCTTCGGATGTATAAAAAAAATATCACCGAATGTTACATTTCTGTAATAATGTTTCATTAAATATAAATCAGTTTATTAAAAACACTAGAATTTTTAAGTTTAGGCACGTTCTAAATACTAGAGAAAGATATTAAAGAAAATATATGTATAAGCAAAAAGAGACTAAGGCATTGGACCAAAAATTACCATTTTCATGTAAAGCATAATTTTATAAACTATTGAAACATATTTTATCGCTATATAATGTTATAGAAGTGAAAATATTTTATTTATTTGTTGTTGTTAATTAATTATATTTAAAATGAATCATTTTATTTGTGTAATTACATTTTTAACTCAGAATTTTTTTTTGTTTATACCCTCGACCTCTGTTTATATGCAAAAGAAATAAAACCGAAACAAGTAAAAAATTTTATACGCCCCAAAAAAAGAGAAATTATATAATTAAGTTACACATATGTTGTAGATAAACGCTGAAAATTTTAAATAATGACGGGAAAAAGATAGTTAGATATTTTGTGTTTCCTAGCATTATGACTTATATGAAGGAAAAAATATATTTACAGGGAAAAAAATGACGGGACCTTTCCACAGTCATTTTCTTTTTCTTCCTGAGAGACTAAATCGACTGCGTTAAACTTTTTATAAAAATTCCCTTTCCCCATGTTTGGTTAAGTATACTATTTTATGCAACGGAAATAATCCATTAGGTTAATTGAAAAGGAAGTTTTGATACAGATACATTCATTTTGACTTGTATCAAAACTTATGACAGTCAAAAGTTTTGGTACATAAATAGATCACAAAACAACGCAACCAGAATACGAAATGAAAATACATGTAACATGGAAAGATATCAGAATATAATAAACTAAGGAGCATATACTATTTACAAACTATTTTGCTTCCAGCGTACCCCACTATTTTGTGAAAAATGCCAGATGCTCCAATGAATACCACAATTTCGATTTTACATGCTAAGCACGCGCAAAGAAAGAGCTTATTCTTTCAGTATGATGTGACAGATGAACCTTAAGGTGAATTTGTATAAAAATTTAATAAATGTTGCTCATTCACACAAACAAAAACAAAAACAAAAAAATAAGAATAGCCTAAATTTACAATATAGGTTGCATTTAAATTAACTTATATTTTCATGGGGATATTTATTAAATTCCTTTAGATTCTTTTACTTTCGTTCATGGTGAACCAATCTACAAAGTTATATGTAGCAACAAACACTGAAATTCTGATTATCTGTGCATCCGAATGCAAAGCTGGAGATAAAATATAATTCGTCCAAAAAATATCCACACAGCTTGGAGGCAAAGGAATGTAAGAGATATTTTCCTACAGAAAATAAAAAAAGCTAAGTTAAGTTTAATAAGTTTAAATGACATTTACTTATGTCACTATATGCAGTTAATTTTAAACTTCTAAGCAGTTGATTTTTTTGCGGATACAGAGCCACTTTTTGGATCATTCTCGAGTTTTCCGGCTGTTCAGAGCATTTGTTTAGATTATTTCTGTAAAGTTTTATATGGCAATCATTTTTAAAATTATTTTTCATTGGTAAACTCGGAGAATAGTTACTTGAGGAGAGCAACTTGACGTTGAAAACTGAAGCAAACGGCATCCACATTGTGGCATCTAGATATCAGGACATTAATAATTTTTTTAATTTGATAAAAAAACAAAGGAAATTTATAAAAAATAAAAAAGGTTTTAGTATTTTTTTCTTTTAGTTATTAGTATTATTACGCCAGGGAGAACGGAATGGACACGCTGGAGATGAAAATTTTCTGTCGTCTGTAGTTTGCGATTAACATTTTAAGATGATAATATAAATCATTTTTGTCTAACTCTCTGTATACCACAAGACCAACATCATATTTATTGTATCACACAAACTAATATACTTATAAACCAATATAAATTTATTTATCTATATATATAAAACAGTTCCGTGACTGACTGACTGACTAACTAACAGATAACGCTCAGACCAAACCGCTGGATCTAAAGAACAGAAATGTTTCATGGTGATTCTTCTTATAGTGTAGGGTTGCACTAAGAAAGATTTTTGCAAAATTCATCTTAGATTTTTTAAATTAAATTTTTAAGCTGTTTTTGTAACTTTAAGTTTGTATTTAATATAATAATCTGAGGGTTATAAAATTTATATCACGAGAAAGATAAAAATTCCTTTAAAATGAAATCTTTTTCGAATTTTTACCTCCATTGTCGGATTTTTGGTGAATTTTTAAAGATTAATTTTTAGAATTTAATTTATTAAATGCTGATCACGTGATATCTTTTCTTTTTGTGATATTTTAAATTAATTTATCGTCACGTGTATAACAACGAAATAAATTGACAAAAAAAATATTGTTTTTCTTTCTAAAGCCGCAGACGATTGGACACTATAAAAAAAAATTAAAATACATTAAAACTAATGTTCCTCAAATTGTACTTTATTAACTGTACTATATTCTTTAGTATGTCCTATTAGATTTAATTTGAATATTTTCTTCTACATTATTTTGTCTATAAAAATATCCGTTGCGATATTTGTATAAATATATATTTGTGTTTTTATTTGGCATCAATTGTATACATTGACCATTGTGTTTAATTTGAATGTACTCCGTAGCGAAGTACGGGTATTCAGCTAGCTAAATCATATTTATAAGAGAAACAAATGAGATTTCTTAAAGAAATGTAAAATATGCTCATTATTATCCGCATGTTTTGAATACCGTCTCATTCAGGCAAGCACACCTTATGCGCTAAGCCAGTGGTTCTCGCACTAAGTGGTAATGCGCTAAGCCAGTGGGAGGCGAGAATGATATTCGGGGGAGGGGGATTATTAGCAAAAAATATGACTGAAATATAATACAAAAAGTCAAAAAATCGTACATAGCATTTAAAAAATTCAGCTCTTGAAGAATAGCTTGATATATCAAATTTTGATGCGTGCAATCTTTCATGAAAGTAGAATTTATTTCACAATCATTACTTACATTTTTTAGGTCAGGGAGGGGGGTTAGGGGCGCCGTAAAGTCTGGTCATTCAAATGACTAGACTTTACAGCGGGGGGGGGGGGACATAAAAAAAGTTTGAGAATCACTAAGGTTGAGACGCTAAGCTCTGCATTTTCTCCAAAACAAAACTCTTGTGTCCTTAACCTGTAGTCCAAATTTAATTTCATACATACGTTGAGCACAGATGCACGCTTCTTTTTTCTGTTGCCCGTAAGCAACCTGTAGGGGACGCTTCGCTGGTAATTAAATGACAATAATGAGAATGCCTTTAAAACCCAAATGTGATTTCTTGCGTTGCCAGAAGTTAAGTTGGATATCATCAGGTAGTTATTGGGTATTTGAAGGCGTCATTTAATGCCTTTAAAATTCAGCAAACGTAATAAGATAAAGACATAATTAAAGATCTAAGGCTTTAAAAATTTGCATCGGGAACGTCATTTCTATCAAGTTATGAATACTAATGGGTATTAGCATAAGGATTTTTCTACCTTTATTTTCTACCGTATGCAACAATTTGTTCCATTACTAAATGAAAATGTCTGACAGTGTAAAGAAAGTGGCACTTTCAAAACTAATCTGAAAATTCCCAAGGTGGTACAGCTGTCACTTCTGCATCGCTTCCTATTAGGATTTAACGGTGGGTATAAAAACAAAAGGGTAGAGCCCAAGAATCGTAATATCTTGCTCTCTGCCCTCCGAGGACGAAAGTAAAGAGGATTGTCTGACTAGTTAATCGGCTCAGAGAATGGATATGCTTTGCTACGCAGCTTTGAGAACACACTTCTTTTCTTGAAACCTGAAAGACGTTACTACCATGAAAGATTGAACGCAGCAGAACTCTATATATCAAGCTATTCTTCAAGAGATGAATTTTTTAAAACCTATGTACGATTTTTTGGACGTTTTTCTATTACGTTTCAGTCAAAAATTTAGGCGTGTTTCAGGAAGCTTTGCGAGTACAAAAGTTTTAAAGCCATGATCAGCGCTTTTTTGGTTAATATTGATTTCAAAAACAAATTTCCATCAAAATCCTTTTCCAGAAATTCCTTTTCAGTTCGAGCGAGAATTATTTATAATATTCAGCGGGTTTGTTTGCATTTATCAATATAACGAGTTTATTTGTCCATAATTAAATAAGCTAAACTGGTGCACAGTCGAGTCATATTTGAAAGAGCATAATGCCCAAGAAAAGAGTAGAAATAGAATAAAACAAGCTTCTATAGATTAATTCCATGGTTTACCAAGTTACAGATATTTTTAATAACATTTCACCTTTTACCAATCAAGTTTCGATTAAAAACGGCTAGTGCATTACAAATTTAATTGATATCATATGTCGGCTAAGAAAGGAATCTTGTTTACGGCAGAACTAGTTTCCAGAAAAAAAAGTTCCTATTTTATGTGGTGTAGGGTTCTAAGGAGCTCTGAGCTGGGAAGGAACAAAACACAATGGCATTGAATTTTAAATGTAGACAAATAAACCAAAAGCTAATATCATCAAACGCTATTTTTCTTGAGAACAGATATATACAGATATTTGAATAATGAATGAATTTCAATCATCATAATTTCATACCACTGATGATTGAAATATGAAATTAAATAATTCAGTAAAACTAGGTTGGTGAAATTCTGAAATTACTCTTTTCTTCAAAATTTATTAACATAGATGGTATGACATAGTACAGATGTGGGGAACGCGCGGCCTGCGTGATCTTCTTGTGCGGCCTTCGTAAAAGCTAGCATTTGCATTAATTAATATTTAATTTTATAGATTACAAAAATTTGGAAATCAATGGAATTAAAGAACGGCATGAATGTATGTACGCAGGCTTCGCGTTATGAAGATTGATCCAAATATTCAATTACTTTCAAGCAAGAAACAAATGCAAATATCCCACTAGCTAAAATTTTCCGTCGGATTTTAAAATTATTTTAGGAATTGTTGCTATGTCAGTTATTTATAATTTAATACTATTGTTTTTCTATTGGATTTCTTTATAATGTTAAAATTGTTTAAAAATACTTCTACTTTATTATTTTTATTTGAAGTGGTATTTAAATATGTAGTTATTTATTAATATATATATATATATATATATATATATATATATATATATATATATATATGTGTGTGTGTGTGTGTGCTTACATAAATAAAAATACCAACAGTGAAATATAAAAAATTACAGTGGTATCTATGAATGTAATAATTTTATAAAAAAGAATAATAATTGAGGATTAATGTTATAACAAGTTTTTACCCTTATGTGAATACAAAAATATTTTATATTGTAACTTTTTAAGTCGAATAATAAATAAATAAGGACTTAATTTTTTTTGTTATTTTTCTATATAATACACCAGATTGTTAAAACTATACCTAACTATAATAATTTCATAAAAGTCGCATTTATAGGTACATCAACTTATGCGGTCTCCTTTATTACTACCTAATTTACATGTGGCCTCTAATGGTAAAAAGATTCCCCACCTCTGATATAGTAGGTCACGAGCGATCTATACCTCCTCTACATACGTATACATGCATGTACACGTCAGCGTTAAAAACTTTAGGATTTTGCTTGATTATAAACCGGTATTACTATGAACATTTGTAAGATGCCTATTGGGACGAAAGCGAAGTAGAATGGAAAATCAGTAAATACACTTCTAAAAGAGGGGAAATAGAAGGGTATTTTAACGGAGTGCAATTATGTGACATGTAAGAATGTATTGACACACGCCCGGCATCTCAAGTTTTAGAAACTGATACTGAAATCCGAAGTTTTACAATGTGATTTTGTACAAATAATTATTTTTAAAGTTCATTCTCCTGTCGCAAATCATCTCAATCGTATGAAGAAGAGAATGTTTTATGCAAATTAAGGAATGAAAAAATACTTTTAGACTTTATAGATAGAAGTATCAATCGACTTTAAAGAGAAAATACTTGAGTGAGATGGGTAATACAGTTGCGAACTGAGAAATACAGAGATTCTCGAACTCGAAGGGTTGAATTTTTATTTAGAAATTAATGCTAGAATTCGGAGAGTGTACTCTAGAATCTGAGCTGCACTTCATAAGTCACCTTTTAAATTTCTCAGAGTCTTAAGAACATTGTTCAGTTTTAAATTATGACTGTCTCTATATCACTGAACTCTGAAATAGACAGAAGCGATAATTTAGTATTAAAGTAATAAAACAAATGCATCTTGAATATTCTAATGACAGTATCGAAGTAACTGGGATCGAATCCGAGCTATCGGTCGGTATCTTGGCATCTGCATTCCACCTAATGCTGGTGATGAGGTGAAATATATCTTGAATATCATTAGTCAACAACACGTTTTAAGCGTATATATTTTTGAACAGACTACGAACAGAATGCAGAAAAATTTAAACGGATACTCTATAAACTTGGTAACAAATGGAACTATGGATGTGGTTTTAACACCATTATAAGTGTCGTTTGCTTTATTTCTAAGCCAAAGAAAACGTTTATAGGATCGAAGGATCAAATGATTCAACGCTAGAATTTGATATAAACTTATCCTATCTAGGAAGAAATTTAGGCAGTCAACAAATGTAGCATGAAAGGGAAGAACTACTGCTCTTAATTTATCAATGAAGAAAATAGATATGCAAAGTAAAGTAATTTTGCGTTCGCATTTTCAAAAGGATAGATCATTATTTTTCTATGCAACAAATGATATGTCAGAGGTTAATGCCATGCATACACAATAGCTAAGTTCTGAAGGAAAATCCTCTAAGAGGGAAAGCAATAACAGGAAGCCGGATGCTACAGTCTGTGGCACACATAAACAAATCTGCATTATTTGATAAAAAACATTTTACATTTCTTCACTTTCTTTTCGGGTTAAAGCACGGTGGAAAATTTTTGTAGAGTTTTGTTATGAATGAATTGAACGCCTTAAACATCAAAACTATGATATTTATTACCTAAAAATTGTGTAAAGCATAAATCTTCCCTTTTTGTATTATGGGAATTATAGACATGTTTCTGCTTGATCAAAAGAGAAAAATGCATCTTGTACTTTACATTTATTTGCTTATTCGGAGAATGTTTTAAAAAAAATTACCAGAGGGAATTTATTTTGGATCTATAATTTAATAGATTCAAACCTATATATTATTCTTAACTGACAAAACAAGAAACTTTAACTCTTTCTTTTCGTAAGTTAAAATGCACTTCTGTAAAAGAGCTCAAACAAAGGACTTTATAAAAATCTGTGATTTCTCATGCCAAAGGTAGAAAATGTGCTTGGAAAGTATTCATTAAAAAAATTATATATATATATATATAAACACTTTTCTAACATAGAAAAAGAATTTTGTTAAAATTTCTAAATAGAAATAGTTTTTTTTCATAACGAAAGTTATTTTCCTCAGAATTTTTACATAAAATGATCAATATCTATCTATCTATTTATTTATAAATAAATAAATAAATAAATAGATAGATAAATAAGTACCCAAACATACCCCGTATTATTTTTCAAAATTAAATTGTCAATAACAATGATTTCTGATCGGGAAAAAAAACCCATTCTGTTTCGTTAAAAATACTGGTAAACGCATTAGCAGAAGAGTCACACTAATACATGCAGTTCTTAAGATATAGAAAAAAAGCTACAGCCATTAAACAGTCTTCAGGCTGTATCTTTAATCACGAATACCCTAAGAATTAAGTTAACAGGCACCAAAAAATAACAATAAAATAAACACCATCTTTTAAAAAAAACGTACATGAAATAAAAAAAGAACTTTAAGCACAAAAGAATGTCTTGAGATAATTAAGGGTGAATTCGAGAGCAAGGAGCAAACGTAATCCAATTTTCTTGAACGGAGATTATTTTAAATGCTTTAAGAAAATGGTTATTTTGTATTGGCTCTAAAACAATTCGCTCTTCACATATTTCTACTAAACAACAACTGTAACTCAGTACTTAACTTCTTATTGCCATTCTCTTATAGAGTTAATTGCATGAGGAATAAAAGTAAGTCAATTTAGAACCGCAGGCTAATGTAAAAAAATAAAACAATTGAAATATATTTTGAAAAGAGGGGGAAAATATTCCTTTGTAGATACACTTAATTTAATACACTCTACCGTTTCCTGTAACTTTATATTTCTCAAATCTTGTTAAAATTAAAATGAAATTAAGTGTAAATAGACATTTTCAATCTTAGAAAAGCCTAAGGCTGCTGTGTACTATTCGTATTGAATTCGCTCACCTCAATGTTAACCTATGGAGAAAATGTGTCCAAGGATTGCCGACTTGGATTGAAATATTTTTTGCTAATTTTACTCTGTAAGAGAGAAAGAAATTTTACACCTTGAGGCATTTTTCATTTTTTGAAAAAAATGCAAATAATATTTTAAAATTTAAATTATTCGGGGGAAAATATCTGGTGTAGTGTTTTAAACGCTCATAAATTCATTTCGCGGACGAAATTTATAAAATGAATCCTGTTGCAGGGTGCAGAAAAGTTCAGGCTACCTGAAAATGCTCTTTTGATTGGATTATCAGCATTTATGTAGCTGTAAATAGTAGACACATTTTCTCCATAGGTTAACATTGAGGGGAGCGAATCCAATAGGGTTAGTACCAGTGGTGGGATTCAAATAAATTAACAACCAGTCTTATGCCCTAATGACCATATACTAAAAGATATACCGAAAAGTAGTTTAATAATTAATGCATTAATTTCTCAAATAAAAACAATAAAAGAGGTACACAAAACTAGATTACGTTTTAAGAAAGAGTTTTAAAATATTAAATGCCTGACAAGCTATTACTGAAGGTATTTCCATATTGCTGTTTGATTGGCGTCATCACTTGCAATCACTGATGACGCCAATCAAACAGCAATTGGCGTCATCACTTGTCATCACTTGCTTTCTTTGCATTTACATAAGCTATGTGATTTATTCTTAAGGGGACAAGGGACCCACAACATCGAATTTTTTAATTTTCAATTTTTAACTCTATATACTAAATGAGAATAATTTGTAATCTATTTTACTACATTGGAGAACCTTAGAAACCTTCAAATAAGGATTTTGTTTCGGAATAATGTTTGCTTTTCAAAAAGTTTTTCAAAACTGCTATATTTTTTCAAAATGCTCCATGTACATTCTAAATCCATTGAAAACCTCAATATTTTTAATCTAAGTTTATCGTATATATATATATATATATATATATATATATATATATATATAAACATAACTGTGTATAGATTTTTTTATATATGAATCTAAAGCCATAAACAATTATATTTTATTTTGCTTGTTATTTTTTTAATATTTTTGCTTTATTCCATGGTCTTTGAATTTTTAAAATTTTTTGGTTTCAAAGAATGATGCACAGTTTCGTGGTAAACACTTCATTTGGCAATCCTGAGAAATTTCGAAGAAATCATGTGAAAATGAATGATCATGGAGCATTTTGAAATAATCTAGCAGTTTTGAAGAATTTTTTGAAACACAGGTCTTATTCTTCAACAAAATACTTATCTGTAAATTCTAAGCACCTTCATTGTAGTAGAAAATGAAGGTGCATATTCTCATTTTGTTCTCATTTTGTACATAAGAGTAAAATATTGAAAATTTAACAAAATCGAGGTTGAAGGTCCCTTGTCCCCTTAATAATCTTTGCTCTGTAGGAGAAGGATTCCGCTCCTTTCCGATAAGACTGGACCAGCCGCCCGGTGTAGGGTAGGTTCATTTTTAAAATAATGTTTGCCCAGTGATCGATGCAGCTGGACCTCATTAGAAAACGGTTCGCAGAACCGATACCTACATTATGTGCCAGTTCTACAGAACCGGTACGAACCGGCTGAATCCCACCTCTGGTTAGCACACAGCACCCTTAAACATCCAGTATAATCACGTTGTCCACCACTTGTCATTAATAGATCAAACGCTGTCAAGTAGGAGTACGAGTAAATGAAAGATCCTTTGCAGTTATGTTCATATAAATAGCCACTGATTTCGGCCGTTTGCCTATTTAGATTCAATATTTTGAACTTCAAAAGTATGAAATTTCAAGTTGTTAGGGGAAGAAATATTACAGTGAACAGTAATATTTCTCATTCTGGAACAAATGGAAATTATTTTGGAAACAAACCTTTATTCTGCCAATTTAAAATAATAAATTAAATGTTACGAAACCCCCCCCCCCTCAAAAGAGGACATTCTTCAATATGGTTATCTGCTATTGTTGAATCTATTTGAATACTCTAGTAATAAAAAGAGCATTGGGATACAGAATATATCGTTAAAAATATTAAATTCTGCGGCAAAATAGGTAAATTTTATTCGATTGGCTATGAATTGCTACAAATCCAAATTATATATATATATATATATATATATATATATATATATATATATATCGTAAAATCTTGAGTATAATATGCACTTTTTTTCATATTTTAGTCCGCAAATATAAGGGTGCGTATTATAATAATGTACAAAAAAAACGTAGTTTTAAACATTGTATAAACAAATAATAGATGAGCTGTATTCAAGTGAAAGTTATAAAGATTGATAATTTCACAGTATTGTTTCTTTTGAATTAAAACTTTCTGTTTAATTTTTTTCCTACCGAATTTGATTTTTCGTTTATTTTTTTTTACAAGTTTTATTTAAGTTAACAAATATTTGTGCAATTTTTAAATAAAATATTGAAAAGTTATGGGTGCGTATTATAGTCAAAATTTTACGATATATATATAAATCACTCTATTGGGTAGGTATTAGTTCTCCATGCAGACTTTCACACATAAATTTATATTTGCGAATTCAAACGTTTCTGTGCCATGAAAAGTTTTTCAAATTTTGGGCAAATTATAATCTTAACTGTGAAAAAAAAGTCATCAGAGTATAGATTCCTTGATACCTTAGTGTTGTATAAGCATTGGGATGGTCAGAAGCCAATCAAAGAATTTATTATGAGAGAATGACGTCATTTCAATCGAAATCACTTCACTTGATTTATTACGAAGCAATTTAATTAAAATCATTCTTGACTTTTCATTTATTGTATATGTTCAACATATAAAGATACAATTGCAAAATAAATAAATTATTAAATAAAAAAAAACTTTATCGAGTGAAGAGAAACTAGATTTTTGTTTTACATTGCCCCCATGTTATTTACATCAGACGGGTAGCCATAATAGGAACTCACAGCTTCTACTAAAGCGACAATTTTACTACGTATTTGATATTTTCAAATTCATTTAATTTTTGTTCTGGATTTTAAGAAGCTGCGAGCCCTTGTATCACCAGCAAGTAAGTTAGTAAATCCCTAAACACAGGAGTGCTTTGCAAGCTGGATCTACACTCATAAAATTTTCTCCTTTAAGAAAATTATTCAGTTTCATTCGCCTCGGAATATATATTTGGCTGCATAGCTTTATGCTTTATACGGATGGATTCAGTGACAGAAAACTCTTATACACATAAAATAAACTGCGCCTGGAAATGTGCCAACATTTTTCAGGAGCTATAAAAGGCAAAAAGAATATATTTCTGGGAGAAAAATAAAGACATCTTCGTAAACCGAATGTAGAGGAGACAGATACGTCGATCTTTAATACTATATCAAAACTATTTCCCACACAGCTAGGAGGATATTATAGAGACATTACGACATGTAAAATAACATTTTGCATTGCTTTTTCTCTTTGTTACGTGAGTGATGAATGCGAGTAATTTTAGGAAAATTACTCGCATTCGTCACTTGAATTTTCTCAGTATTTGCGAGGATCGAATATTGAGGTACTTTCAATAAGATTCTTGGAAGCTGACATTGAGCTAAAAATATCTTTTTTTTATCCACAAATAAAGCATAAATGCTAACAAGCAGTTTCGGAAAAACCAAAGTTGTTCATCCGGAGGGAAAAACAGTATTGGATGATAATTTAACCCTCTGTAATTTCACATATCAATTCACCTAAACTCGATAATTAAAAACATAATTCTTCCATATGAAATTTACTATTAGATTTTCAGAAAACGAAGCATTAGAATGCATTGTTCAAAAAACTTTTGATAAAATTAATCAAATTCTACGTTTTATAGCCTTTAAAAAGTGTGTTACCTTTTCAAACAGTTACCGGTTGAAGACTGGACACCCTTTCGTAAGTCACAAAAATAACTTATCAGCTAGCTTTCATCGGGAAGATTCGCTTGGAACACACTGTATAATTTTTAGTTTCCCCTCAATATAACTGAAAAATGAAATGCAGAATGCTCTCTAGCCGTTGCTCCTCATTGCTGTCAGATACCAAGCCTGATCATATTTTGCTAATAACGTTATACTGCGGGCCATGCTCGATGACGCAACGATTAATCCATGTTCAACATTATAGACCCATTGTATGCTTTCTAGGCGGGATGATATTTATTGCATAAGGGTTCCCCGTGTGATTGTGGGGAAATTTAAGCTGACAATACATCACTTACGTCTCTGAAAACATTCCAAACATTCCCCCTACCTCAATGGGTCTATTCCGATATGCCAGAAGGAATCTAGACCATTGGTGGCGAGCCCTTCGAACGCGTGTCAGGGGTGGCATCTAAAACTATTTTATCTGGCATTCCGATTGCTGATTTTTGACAAATTTTAATTTGAAGGAACTCGAATGCAGTTAATATGCTTCAAACCTAATTGTATACTGACACAATAGTTCGTTGACTTTAGAAATGATCTGAAACTAAGTTACAAAAATACCGAAAATGGAATATTAAGTACTTAGAATTCCAAACCTGAAAATTTCGTATGCTTCTAACAACTGCCAATGAATCTTTCGAAAGAATTTTTCTGTTTCACGTGCGAACCTCTCCCTTCGGAAATTAGCTCCATTAAACAGAATTTCCATAGAATTTGAAGCATTTTTATCAAAAAAGTACTGAGCGATAAATTCTAATGTTTTATTTCCTTAATGAGCTTCTCCGGAACTGAGCTTCATTAAACAGAATTTCAGAAATTAATGGACAGATGAATCTAGTTCGGAAAGTATTTTTCGACAAGTTACTGATATAAAAATGTCTGATATCAGATATTCATAAACGAAACCCCATGAATCAATAATTGATGTTAATTTTCTAACGTTTATATACTTGTTATTATACCTGCGTAAATTTTGTTCGGTTAATGTTAGATTGAATAATTATCTTTTATTCAATCTAACATATTTGTAATGGGCCTTGAAAGAGTTTGTAGTTTCTATAAATAAACCTGCTGGCACGTCAGTACCTAAAAGGAGTGTTAATACCGTTTTGGACACTTGCAGAAATGAAGGCTCGCCACCCCTGATTTAGACTATGCAATAGGCATTCCGAGTTCTCGGAATAATCGTTCATACCAGTGCAGCTGGAATTCAAAGCTCAAACGTTTAACAATGGAGAATCTAGAATCTTTTGACTCTTGATGCTGTTTTTTTTTAGCACCAGAATTAATGGTGTAAATCTACAGCGTTTATCGGGGAAAAAATGAGATCTTTTACATTACGAAATCTTCTCATTGCAAATGTATTTTTCTCTAAACTAGGAAACCTTGCCTCAGCTGAACTAAAGGATAAAAATCATTAGCTTCGTTGAAAAAATGTCATTTTTGCAGCCTTTTGCCATAAATCATGAAGGTAAAGCATGGAACTCAGTTTACCAGATTTACATTAAATGTGACAAAATGTGCGCTCTACCAGAGTTGTAATCCAAAACCTCTTTTGGAGGGTAATTTAATACAAAGCAAGATAATCTCTGTAGTTACATTTAAGACTGCAACTGTGCAATTGCATTTTTCAACAGTTTTTTTTTCCGGGGGGAGGGGGATTCCAAGTAAGAGATGGATATAACCATAACCATCCTCTTTGCAGCGTGAATTCCGTCAGAAACCACAATTTTTTTTTCGTCAACGCAAGAAGATAAAATATTTTGACCATGAATCTACAAATATGACTCTAGTTTTTCATTACCATTGATATTTCGTGATAGCACTTATAAGAAAACCCGCGTTTTTTTTATGGTCTTACCATTTAATGAACAGCAATGTATTGGTATATGAGCAATCAGAACTTTACTGATAATTTAAAGCTATATTATTTATGTATTATTATGCTATATTATTTATCAAGTCTGTGTTATCGGTTTTAGCCTCGAAGTGTCATACATTATCAATATTTTCTACCTGTCTTTATTACAGTTAGAATTTATTTATTTAGCGAGGAATAAAGCTCGAGAAGAAACGGTTAATCAATATGAACATAATAATACAACGGTTTACCATGTTCCATATAGTATATGAATATCCCGTATATCAATATTCTTTATGTGCTAATAAATAATATAGTATATGGAATACACGTATATGCAATATCTCACACCCTTCTACTTGGGATAAATCCGTTCGATTTGATATTTCATAGAAACAAATGTATTAGGCTTACTGAGAAAATATTTTTTGTATCAAAATGCTGCAAATCACACAGCTCACAAACCGTTTGGAATTGAGAGAAACGAATTAGATTCAGAGATTTAGTACTTTTGCTAAGTAGTCCTAAACCTATGGTGTTTTTAAAAATTATAAAATAGCAAATATTTTGGAATTTATCACCCCCAAGAGGTAAATATGTTCGAATGATTTGGTATGTTGCAGATCCTGTGATATAAAACATTAACGCAATGACTATTCACAGAAATTTTAACTATTTTGCGGGAAGGTGTCCCGCCTCAGAAGCCATACACCATAGCCATTACACCATATATACCATATCCATTATAACTCCTAAGTTAGGTCTCTATATCGGACATTTTGACTAAGCCAGACCATACTCCATTTTCCGCAGCGATTTTTGAGTGGCAGTAACAGAAACTGGAATCAGACACCTCACCAGCAAAGTTCCTTTTGACTGGTGAATCCAGTGCATTGACCATTCGCACATAACTGAGCGTTCCGATAGAAACAAACTTTTCAGAAAACTTTTAAACTGCTACTTCGTAAGCATAACGGTCCTATATTTATACAGTGATCAGTTTTGAGGTTGAGTTTGGCTGAGAGCGCTACGGTAATTTTTTTTTCTACAGGAGGGCTAATTAGACCACGACCTACTGCTTAAAGCCGATTCCGAACGGCAAGGAACATCCATGCCAATCGGGGGACTCGAACCCACAGTCTCTGGTACCGAATGCCAGTACTCTAGCCATTCGGCCATCGGGCGGTCTCAAGTGAAGAGTGAAATATGCGTTGTTTTCACCTGAAGAATTATACTGTCGTTGCTTCGCGCATTGAATATCTGACCAAATATTTAAAATGTTCCACTGAACATCAATGGGCTGTTAATAATATCTCTACAGTATCAAACAAAATATGAATATTATGTCCCTAGTCATTCTCAGCTGATCAGTTTTGGAACAACTCCTTCACTGTTAAAAAAACACATTAAAGTACAGGTGTAAACCATGTACATTTTAAATACAGTCCTTTGGAAGTTTACTGAATTGGTTGGGCCCGACGTAGCCTAGTGGTGGCGCGTCAGCTTTTGGAGCCGAAGGTGCTTGGTTCGAATTTCGACAAGCGCCATTAAATACCTTCGTGTTTAGAGCAGATATGGTCACATTAAATCTGTAGAGCGGAAAGTCCCTCTAAAAGGACAGATAAGGTGAGAGCATACGATCCCCCCCCCCTATGTTGCCACTGGGGTTGCTCGGTCAAAATTGAGGTGGCAGACGGATTCCGACCCTTGTGGTACTCCTCAGTTGCAAAGCCTATAAGAACTTGGTCTGGAACTTCCGACAAGGGAGCATCAGCGACAACACAACAGCTGAATTGTTTGGATTAAAGTAAATAGTTAATGCGGTGCTTTTGGATATCTTAATGGCCTTTGTCTATATGTCACATGATCGCATTATAATGTTAATTGAGTGTGTATGTTTCTTTTTGGTTCACGTAGTTCACTGATTATCGATCCATACGAATGGTTTTCACGCAGTATATTTCGGATAATAAACACGGGTAAACATTTGCGGCTTCTGACAATGCCCGACTCCACCGCATTTCGCTTTCTATCACCTTTTATTCACAATCAATCTACCTATTCACCATTCCAGTCACGGCTGTCAGGTCCAGTTTTATTGACATGTTTTTTTGCGCCACTTCCTTAGAGGTATGAAGTGACTGCTCGTGTAATAGGTTTTCTTCCGTAATTAATATTTCAGCAGAAAAAATAAATAAGCAGGCGGAAAAAAGTGACTACATGTTTCTATCCATCTTTGTAACTGACACCGCTTCTTTGTACGATTTATTAATGTCGCAGCTGACGGAAAAACGGTTTCGAGTGTCTTTCATGCGGGCACGAGTACGTGGAATAAGTGTAGTCAATATCTGAACCGCGGACTATTAGCATTTCTCAAACAAGTACGAACACCGAGGAATTTAGTTACATGAATGAAATAGAGGGTATCGTCATCAAATGATCTTTTTATGCACGAGATGAAATCAGGAAATTTAATTCCTTTATTTAGTTGAATATTTAACGCAATACAAGATACTGGCAACTAGAAGGAAAAAAAAACAATTAAATGAAAATCCTTCGAAGATTTTAATGAAAGCAATAAGGAAGTGTACCAATATTACCAAAAATCATAGAATAGAAATATGTTGTTGTTGTTATTGTTTCTTATGCCCCTGGCCGGAGATACTCTATACCAATTCCATCTAAGCTAGCGAGCTTAGAGGTGCGGTTCCGGTTTACAATGGCACCACAAGGGTCGGAGTCCGATTTAACCAGGTGCCACCGCAATTTTGACCGACAGGGGCGACATCTGGGGAGATCGTATCCTCTCTGACCTTATAGAGGGACTTTCAGGTCTACGGATTTAACTTGCCCATATCCGGCCTAGACACGGAGGTATTTAATAGCGCTTGTCGGGATTCGATCCGAGCACCCTCAGCACTGAAAGCCGATGCGCTACCACAAGGCTACCTCAAGCCTCAGAATAGAAGTATGTAGGGAACGTAGTAGAATGTAAATTATTAAGTTAAGTAAAAACTATATAGTTATTTGCATTAACTATCGCAGTCAGTTGTAAAATAAAAATGTACAGCATAAGTCAACATTTGTCAAACTTATTTACTCACCAGTTTGAAAGTTTTTTACCGACTGAAACTCAAATCCTTGATATCACGAAGATGACTAGATAGACGTATTTACTTTTGAACCCCAGAATCTATTTTTATATAAAGAATCTATTATAAAAGTAAAATATTTAGTCGTTGAGAAATCTTTTTGAACTAAAATTTCTTCTGTTATATCTGAGGTACATCAGTTTCTGAATCATGTTTCAAAAAGAGTCTCGTTTGATTATATTTATTTAACAATTTTCTTTGTATCACGATATTTGATTTTACTATATTTAAAAGGAAGAGTATGTAACTAATTACGAACAGTTAGATAGCAGTTCATAATATCAGAGACCTGTTGAATGTGGAAAACACTGTATACAAAATGGAGGGTTAAAAATAATTTCAATTTATTTTGAATGGCCATGAACGGATTATGTAGAGATTGAGACCAAAAATACGTCGTATTTGCTTTAAGAAAAAAAAAACACAATGATTTTCTACTATAATATGTCAATTCATGTTTTAAGTGATATAAATAAGTTTAGTATAAGCAGCAATATACCAATAAAATATTGGAGAGAATTGAATGGGAAATTTATCACACATAAATCAAAATTGGTCTCATGTTTTACTCAAATTTATTAAAACTATTTCATACATTAATTTCAGGTTTGGTACTGCATTTAGTAAACTACGTGCTTGCACAACTAGGATTATCTAATAGAAGTGAACCAGTAATATGGGTATAATCCTATGCCTAAAACAAAAATTTCATCTTTGTGCTCGTGCTGCATTATACTATATAGTTCGTATTATATACAGTTCAACATGGAGAGAACGATTAAATTGGAAATTAAAGCTGCTTGATATCAACGGTAAAGTGTATAATTATATACCAGCTTCACATTAACAGATTCAGCCCTTCATTAATTCGGAGAACATTAGATTACACCGTCTCTATAAATCAGTTATTCTCAACCTTTTTGCGCCTCCCCCCCTTTTTGGATGACCTTCGCCCCCTCCCCCTAGGCCTGAGAAACCTCAAATAACACTAATAAAATACTTTCTACACATATTTTTGCTAACTATCCTCGCTCCCCCTCGCTGTATATCAATCACGCCTCCGAGGCACGCCCCCAAGGTTGATTAACACTACTATAATTGTTTTGTGAGGCTACTTCATGGTTTTCCTATTGATATGGAAGGTCACTCAATTTTATATTTTCTCTACTTAAAATCCCAACCCTAATTTTTAATCAAGGTCAGAATTTCTAAGATCCAGCACTGTTTACAGTTTACTACTGTAATTTCAATTCGTTGTCCATTTATGTTTAGCTTTTGTGTGATGTAATAAAAAAGAGGGGTAACTTCAAAGTCAGGGTTGAAAAATTATTTCTTTATGGGTCTTTAACATTCCCTAAGAAACCAGGAGGTTACCGGTCAAATACAGCGGCACCATTCCATTCTGTGAAATTCCGTTGTTTAACCCTGCTCCGGATCGATAGTGGAGTAACGTCCCCTCTCACGTGACCAGGTGCACTTCATTTGAAGAGGGAAGCAGAGGCCCGGAATGAATTCCAGTTCAGGACAGATAAATCGGAAAATTATGCAGATAAATAGAGGACTAAGCGTTGCGATTATGAATGCATTGTTGACAGAAATAAATTTATTCCGCTACAGCATGAAAAGGATCAGCTTTTATTAGAAAAGTTGCAAAGTTTTACGATTGTAGTTCAGAAGATTTTTTGTTAAAGATTAAAAATACTTAATCGATATTACTACATTCGGAGGTAATAAGAATTTTCTCTTAAAATTAGCATCACCATTATAACCACCTTTTCATTCTTTCTCAGCACAGCCAATAACAGAAGTCCGTTATTAAGAATCATTCTATACTTCAAATTAAAAAAAGTTCCATTAAAATAGAAGATGTAAGAAAAAATGTATATAATGTATTGTATCTATTGAACCTAATGTAGGTAGAGAGTTTTTCCACTGCGACTAATTATATATACATAAACAGCATTTGTTATGAAGAAAATAACAAGTATAAGGCGTTATTCACAGATATGATAGGAAAAATGTAAGAACACTTTTATTGCAACACAAATGCATATGTTATTTTCTGTTATATATATATGTGTGTGTGTGTGTGTGTGTTCTTCACCCCTATTGGGTCGTTTTGTATGCACTATGACTACAGAAAGCCTCAGCACATGTAATTAAGAGAGTAAACCTCGACTACACATGGGTGGTTTTGGAATATTCTGCTTAATCAATGACAGTTCTCTCCTCAGTTGATTGAATTATTGACTAATACATAGCACTTAATGCCTCTAAGAGTTTTAGAATTCTTATCACGTGGGGTGATTTACCTACAAAGTGGCAGACTTCGGAGAGAAGATATTAAAATGGAAAAGGTCTGAATCGAAATCAGGTTACAGAATTACTCATGCAATGTTGATGCTGAATGTATTTTCTTGGTTATGAAATATTCGAAAAATGCTGTTCTCATAAACTGCATGGGGAATCTTATGTAACAACAGTGTCGTGGATATGGTAAAATTGTTCTGGGAGAATTTACACCCGGGGTTTTATAAGTGTCATAGATTTTTTAAAAAAAATCTCAGCCGATAAACGCGCTCGAAACCAGACTAACGTAGATGGGACAGAACGGTGGGTCGTATCATGGGTGTTTCATTCCCGAAAGAAATACTTGTGGTTTTGTCGAAGTTGGAAACAATGATGCCGTCATATGTACATGCCGTTCACAATCAAATAATGGTATTACCAATCATATATAAATTATATCGATGGTTTAATCCGTAAACCATGAAAATCCAACTCACTTCCTGATTTTTGACTAATTTCTAAAATATTGCTTTTGTAGAACGGCTCAATATACAGCAGTTAGTCACGTTCAAAGGCATTATTCACGGATATGATAGGATAAATGTAAGAACACTTTTATTGTAGCATTGTAACACAAATATATCTATATTTTTTTCTTCTTAACAAAAGCTTTTTAATATGGGGAAGAGAAGAATTCATTTTAAAAAATGAAAGGTATTTCAAAAGTTCCAGTAATAAAAAAGCTCTCTTTTAGAACAAAAATGGTTTACAGTAAAACTTTTTTTCTAATGCGGAGGCACTCGTGAGACGTTCAAACATTTGTTATACACCGTGAGGTCTTGCCGGCTACTTTATTATGGGAGCACCATTTAGGTGAGCCAGCATTGCTCCCTACGAGGGGACAACACGTTGAACCCAAGCCCACTGCGTGGAAGCTCACAACGTTAACGACTATACCATGTGGGCGTCGCTTACAGCAATACTGGTGACAGAGAAGAGATCACCAGTATTACGTGAATTAATAGAGCAATTTTTTTTTCCAAGTTCGATTTCGTTAAGAGTTGTGTGCATTGCAGGTTTTACGTATAAGCTACACAAGCTATAGTTTAGGGCCCCCAAGAAAGTGGGGGCCCCCAAAAAATTATAAAGGGCCCCATATATTATTTGAGATATGGGCCCCTTATGAAGGGCTCCATATTTCAAATAGCTTAGGGCCTTATCAAATCTAAATCCGGCCCTGATGATGTATGCCTTGGAGGGAGGTTGCGCCGGCTAAAATAAAAGGTAATGAAAATACACGAAATTAAATTGATAAAACAAACTGTTCTGCAACGGCTCTGCAAAAATGGAGATTGATTCTATAATAAGCTTTTATTTTATGGAATTACTTTTTTAAACATGGGATTCATAGGCGTAGCTTCAGGGGGGCACGGGGGAGAACGTACCCCCCCCCCCCCAAACTTAACTTTAAATAAATTAAAACGTTAATAGAAGATTAGTTAAAATCGGAAAATTGGAGAAAACTTTTAAGGAAGTTGGTTTTTTCCCGCTTTTTCAAACTGTGAAACTGAAGATTCCGATTATATCATTAGCCTTAACATAGTTTTTAACAATATGATCCATAACAAAAATTCGATGCCATTTTTTTTCTCTCATTCTATTTATATTATATTTATTTTTCTCATTGTATAACTTTTGAATAGTGCTAAAACATCAATTCTATTTTTATTAAATTTTAAAAAATCATAATTTTCATATTTTATGGATCGCCAGGCAGTCAATGTGCGGAGAAAGGCTCTAACTGAATTTAATTCATGCCCCCAAAAAGTTAGAAGCACGCTACGCCTATGTTTTGGTCCAATTCCTTTTTTTATTGAAAAAAAAATTGGCAAATTGATCAAACGATATAAATGCACATTATATATAATACTGTTATGGATTTTAATTTTTTTCTGTAAATTAGATACCAGATATATTGTCAATCAACGTTAAAAGTCTCATGATTATCACCATCAGCATACATTTTTTTCTCCTATCAGAAAATAAAGTCAGTTTTATACTGAGTAATTAAATATGTTTAAAAAGCCTTTAAAGAACATTTTTGTGAAGGGGCAAATCCTTACTAACATTAAAGACTATTTCTCATTTCTACTTTGGATGAATGGTGATTTCCAAAACAGAAAGCATAAACATTTATCAGAACTATTATTAGGAAAATGCAATGCATAATCGTATCAGTAAATAAACCCATTTAAGAGTTTCATAAATGGCGATCTGAACATAATATGATTGTAAGCGTGAAAGGAGTTGCCTGCAGAGCACAGACAACTATCGAGTAAAGTGGAAAATGAAATTGCTTTGCGCGAAAGAAATTGAATTTTCGTTGTTTAATTGCTTATCTTTCCAGATACTGAACATTTATTACGCTTATGAGAAATCGATAAAAGGAAACATTTACAACAGTCGCATGGTAGAATTTATTTCGTGCAGTACAATTTACGGAGTAATTTGTATTATCAGCAGCGAAAGAGCAGATAGATATGAGTTATTTTAGAAGCCGATATAAAGAAACATACTTTATCCCTTACATGCATGTTTCAATACTTAGCAAATTGTATTAGTAGGGACAGATTTAGATTAAAGCACCACTTCGTTTAGACACACTTTCTAGCAGGTTTCGAAACGAGTGGCTTTCCTGCAGAGCCCGATTCGCTCATTTTTCCATATTTGGGCTTCATCAAAATTCACCTATCATGCTGATAGTACGAATTTTTGTCTGTCTAATGAACCTGCCATTCACGTTCAGTAACTTTAATTATATTTTCTACCGATGCTGGAGTATATAATTACACGTGGAGTTTTTAAGTTCTTTTCTTTTGGCCGAAATTTTATAATTTTTCTATTTATCCGCATCTTTTTAACCTTCCGTGGGGCGCAACTAATCTGTGAGATGAAGTCACAAATTTCTTTTTGCACCAGTCAGCAAGATCGGGGTGGAGTGGAGTGAGTCTCCTAGTAGCTTCCTGTCTCCCTCCCATTTACAGAAGATAGTCTTCAGTTTTTCTCCAGTACTTCGCTGAGTATCGTGAGAGATGTATTAATCTCTCAAATGAATTGCGCCCGATCGTGTTAGAATTTGCATTGCGCCCGACGGAGGGTTAAAATACTACGGATTTCTTGTGCGGCTGATCTCTAGAACTTCTCTTGGAGCTCTGTTTGTCACTTTCCACATCGTTATATCCTTCCAACCCCACAGGTTTTAAAACCTACGATAAATATCTGCACAACTATATTTCTTAATGTTAGTCCCAATGTCCCCACTAAGTACATAAGCCCCCTAACTGGGCAATTTAATTAAAATTTTGTGAATGCTACGCCTCAGTTACACGCAGTATAATACAATGCAGTGGAGCGTATTATTCATTAAAAAATGTAAGTATAACCGCATAGGTTGATAAACTCAAAAGCGATGGACGAAAGGCTAGGGCACAGACCTTCACAACCAGAGAATGCAAGAATTGGAGTTAGTATTTGCAACCTGTTTGAAATTGGCTTTAAGCTTTCAACAGCCCTATTTTAAACTGCAGACGACACCATTAGAGTTGGATACTTGAAGTTTTCCCCAAGAGTGGCTATCTGTCAAAGCTATAACCAGGATATTTTATGTCAGTCGACACCACTGATGAAAGTTCAGGAAAGAGCGAAGCCAACAGTTTTAGTTTCAACTTTAATACCAAATTCTAATGCTCAATAAAGCTTCTGTCACTCTTTCGAGTTTCTTCACTCCAACTATCTTCGCAACGCTGTTATGTTTTGCGTTTTGCAACGCTAAGAGTTGGCAACTTAGTCCATTATAATATTAGGAATGCAATGAGACCGATTTGTCCAGGTTTCATTCTGTGAAATTCCCCTACGTTCACCCCCCCCCCTCCAGAGGTCGGGAGCAATTCTGAAGAACATCAAATGGCTTGGGACCCCAAAATAGATTTATATGCCCTAATGAAAAGTCATTGAATATATTCATCTGACGTTGTCAGTGCCATGATATAGACCATGCATTCCGTTGGTATTATTTAATAAAACTACATTCGTTAAAAAGTAATTTATTTTGTAACTGAACAGCCAAAATCCCTTTTTTTAAATGATGTTCTGTAAGCTTTCCTTTTGCTTTTCATTTTATAGAGAGCAATTATACATAAATGGGTGTGCTAGAGAGGAATTTTTTTAAAAAACTACATAAAGTTTCCTTTATAGAAGTGGAACACAAAAATACTTGTCCACCAGTATAGCACCTTACTATAACAGTTTATAGGAAACTTCTGTAAAATCAATATCGAGAACAAAAGAAATTTCGTAGATTAACCGCCCTGAAAGAGGTATCGATTTCTCCCGCGAAGAATTTGCGTCCCTAAATTGGCCTGTTCCCGAAAGAAAACAAGCATTGTTGAACAACTTATATTGCCTTTAAACGCCTATTATCTGAGATTTATTCATTGGCTGAACATGCAAGCACAGGTTCCCGCATTTATAACCATTCCAGGAACATGTTGCTTCTACAAAAAAGAGAGTATTCGTTATCATGTAATACTGAAAGTTTAATGATAGTGTAATAAGGAGTTGCTATTAATGTCTAAAGAACAAAGCTTTAAAAATGTCGGACACAAATCTTGCACATTTTATATGTACATGAAATGTCTATTACAAGAAAACTACGCAATATTACCATTACGAATTTATTTCTTTCATGAAAACTCAATACTAAAACCTTCTACTTAGCGTTCTCAATTTTCAATCATTTATTATTTCGAGGACGGGGAACCATTAAGATAAAACCAAAATTTATACCCCCATATTTTTCATAAAACAGTATCGATACGCACACAGAAACATATTAAATAAAGTAATAGAAATTATTAAATGAAAGAGCCTCGACTTAACGAGATAGAATTTAAAATTGTATTTCCTAGTGCCACTATCCCAACGATGGGAAAGAACGGGTTTATTTAAAAATTGTCTGATGCCATCTGTTGGCTTAAAGAGGAATCGTTTGCTTATGGACAAAACATTATCAGAAAAACGGTAAAAAAAGTTAAGTGTCATTTAGAGGACCTAAACATTGGTGAGGAAGAAGAAAGGAAAAATGTTAGAGTATTTTCAAAAAGTGTGAATGTAAAAAAAAACCCTTATTAAAAGCATTCTCTTATGAATGGAAAGAAGTTACCTCTCAGAACAGTGAAAGACGGGCTATGGTAGAACGACTGGGGTGCTGGCCTTCGGTCCCACAGCTTGTTGGTTCTAATTCCACCATAGGCCACCATGTTTGTAGTCACTCTGAATCGGCTGTTAACTGTTGATCTCGGTCTAATTAGACCTTAACCGCTAGAGAAAGTCTACATCAAAAGTTAACTGTAGTGCTCTCATCGAACCAACCCCAGAATAGTGAGGAATGATAAGTTTCGATACTTGCATTGCGAATAACGCGAATTGTTTAAAATATTGTTACTTTCTCATAAGCTACGTCTTTTAAGAAAGATGTCAAATCAATGGGAATACGTAAAATAAATGTAAAATAACTTGGGATACAAAGAGTCGTCCGGTTAAGCATGTTCATAACATGAAAGACGTGAATTTCTTTGTAAGTGACAAATCCCATTAAGTGAGTGTAGTGAAACTAGTGGAAAAGAGCTACAGTATTTAATTTAATAATCAGGCAATATGTTTCACATCTGAGCGTCATGAAATGAGCTTGAATTCATTATAACCTATGAATAGAAGATTACACAAAGGGTAACGGGTTATCAGCACCTGAATAATTAACTCCATCGGAACAATTTAACCCTAAATCATCGTTCAAAGGCGCTAAAAATGTTTTTTTTTATGATTTCGATGCTTGTACAGCATTAAGTTCTCATTATAGAGGTTTTCTTCGAATTTTCTTGTATTTTTGCTATTTTTAAGTGTGATAAATCACCCTGATCTCGGACAGCGATTTTACTTCATATACGCATTATAAACACTCCCCATATCTCCTTAAACATACTGACGGAGGGGTTGAACTCAGAATTTCATCAATGCTTTTTAAAACTTTTGAAATACTAGTGAAAAAGTAACACAAAACCATAAAACACGTGGGTGGCAGCTAACAATTGACAAATAATAATGCTTCTGCATAATAATGAATATAAAATGAATACCAGCGTTACTCATTTTATACTAAACTTCCTGTTGTCTGTCAATGTGTTATTCGATTTTCAGATGACCTGTGTATTGCCGAGGGTTAATTAGTTATAAGTAAAAAAAAATTATCGATCGCAAACAAAGAAATGACTTTTTAAAGTAGAAAACTGATAATTTCAGTAAGTTTTATTGTTTCAAATAAATTCCGTTCAAAACAGTATTTTTAATTCATTTTAAGTTACTGAACGTTTCATTTTTAATACATGTCTGACTATTTTCCTTAAACCGTGCTTTTATTGTTTTTCCTATTAGGCCATATATTAATTAGGATGGATAATAAATATAGCCTTTAGTTAAGTTGAATACAGTTTCTCATTTCCAATGAATGAAATGAGAACGTTAAAAAAATACTTTGGAAATATACTATATTAATTGGCAACCTAGTATAATTTTTAACAAATTTCGCAGTTTCATAAAATTACTAGACAATTTTGAGCAACAGAATCCATTATTAAAACATTACAAGACTGTGCTGGGAATACTGGCAGCCTGCAAAAAAATTGATGCAATTTAAGTAAGATATATTTCTAGCTTGCTTTGAAGAAAAAATACCACACGTTAAACTGCCTGAAATTTTCTCACAGTTTATCACCCCCTTTATAAAGGCAATATATACTGAAAAGTTTATTCCCAAGATTTAAAGCCTGCATAAAAGAGAAGTATTGATTTTTATCGCGTGTGAGAAACTGCCTTTTAAAATGGCCCACGATTACCGGAAAGAAAATATAAAAGTTTTCAGGCAAACACAATATTCTAAAAATCTAATTATCGTAAAGATTACAGTCCTTTTTAGCGATAAAATACTCTCTTATTCGGTAAACGAAGCAGCAAGGTCCCCTGCCGGTATTATTCATAGTTTCTATAATGGGGTAAAGCATTTCTCATCATTTACTCTGAAATACTTCCCGCGCGTGGAACTTTTCTCAGTTTATGCGAAGCTGTTCAGAATACGTAGTAAAGATTAACTATGATTTCATTTAAGCTATTTCTCTTACAGGATATTTGCCAAAACGTGCGACTATCGCAAAACAAAGCCATGTGAAACATTAAAAGTATAAAGTGAGCTGGATTTATAAATAAAAGGAATTTTTTTTAAAACTCGAGGAAATTTTAAAATGAAACTCAAAATAAAGATAGGGAAATGTTTTTCTTAAATTCACAAGATATTTAAGTAGAAGGTTAATTCTCTTGGTAAAAATATATATTACCTTTTAAAATGATACAAAATCTTCCAAAGCAACAAAAAGTTTCTTTGAAAAAATCCATTCATCTAAATTTGCTCTTCTTTAATCGATAATAAAACGTACTTAGGTAGTATCGATAATTTTGGAGAGAAAAATGTTTTGCGTTTTAAAAGCTTTTTATATGGCGCGAATCATACTCCTTTAACCTAAGTGCATTTTCAGAGTCTTGTGCTAGAATATTGGGTTAACCAAGATTTTCTTGTACGTTAAGAATATATAGCGGACCCGTTAGTCAGAGATTCACTTTTAAATTAAAATAATATATATACTTTTATTGCGATACCGAATAAAAAAATAGTGAAACAACTTTTGAGTAAGTAAATCTTTCGGATATAACATATTGTGTACTAGCTGAATACCTGTGCTTCGCTACGGAGTACATTCAAATTAAATACAACGGTCAATGTATGCAATTACTGCAAAAAAAATACATACAATGGTTTATGTATGCGATTAATGCCAAAAAAAACCCCCAAAAATATATTCATAAAAAATTGTAACGGATATTTTTATAGACAAAATGATGTTGAATAAAATATTCAAATTAAATACAACGGTCAATGTATTCAATTAATTTGTATTTAATTTGAATATTTTCTTCAACATCATTTTGTCTATAAAAATATCCGTTACAATTTTTTATGAATATATTTTTGGTTTTTTTTTTGGCATTAATCGCATACATTGACCGTTGTATGTTTAATATCCATAAAACATACTAATTTGAATTGAATTCTTAAAAACTTCCATATCAATAATTAATCTAGTGGTTAAATTTTATCTTTTACCGGATTTTAATATTTTTTTGTCAATTTATTTCGCTGTTATGCACGTGACGCAAAATTAATTTAAAGTATCACAAAAAGAAAAGAAAACACATGATCAGCATTTAATAAATTAAATTCTAAAAATTATTCTTTAAACATTCACCCAAAATCAGAAAAGGGTGTAAAGATCCGAAAAAGATTTCATTTTAAAGGAATTTTTATGATCTTTCTCGTGATATAAATTTTATACACTCAGATTATTATTTTAAATGCAAACTTTAAAGAATGTTACAAAAACAGCTTAAAATTTAATTTTAAAAAAATCTAAGAAGAATTTTCCAAAAATCTTTCTTAGTGCACCTCTACACTATAAGAAGAATCGCCATGCGAAATTTCAACCCTTCAGGTCCTGCGGTTTGGTCTGTGCGTTATCTGTCAGTCAGTTACGGAGCTTTTTTATATAGAGAGATAGAGTATTACTCAAAGTGACCGTCCCGTGAATGACTATTCTGAGCCAGATTTTAAAATATATATATATTTGCTCTAAATCCGCAGACTATATCTGAAATGTCCCAATTTTTCTTTCTTTCTCTTCAAGGGCGCTAATTTGAACCGAATATTTCAAATGCCTTTCACCCTGCTTGTAGCTGGATAACGAGTCTGCAAATAGACTGTGCGATTAGATGCGCGCGGCGTCTTAACCTTGGAGATAATGCACAATACTGGTCATGAACTGATATGGTCATGAAAATGCCTTTCGCTCGAACCATTTCGCATGAGACCTTGGGGAACTCGTACACCTGTTGCGCCGATCGTTTTACTTCCTCGACTAAGGCAAGCTTTACACAGATAAAGAATCCAGAGTGACAACAGAAAACAAAGTCTTTAATAAAGGCATTACTTCTTTTTTTATGCACGTTCACCCACGATTGCTTTCTGAACTTCTCACTTTCAAGATCTATCGCTCTTTAAGGCGAGAGAAATACAGTAAGTAAATAATATAAATTCGTTCATTGTAAATAATACAAATAAGCTATAAACAGCTAGTCGCCTCTGATTAAATTAAACAATTTAGTTAAAGATCTGTTGATTAAACTGGAATACGGGTGAGATAGACTGATTAGATTGAATGCGAAATCTTACGATTCTAAGTTTAATTAGGATAAAGAAAGGTACTAATATAACATATCTTAATGTTCCCTAGGAAAACAGTTAATATTTGAGTCGTTTCCAGATAACGTAGTAAATACATTAAGACAGAATAAAGAGGGAAGGAAGTGAGGATTTTGAGTGTGGCAACATAATAGTAGGCAATACATTTACTTGGGCATGCTTTTCATATTAGCTACTAAAATTTAACTATTTTCCCTTAGAATGTAGTTTAAGTGTTAATTACAAAAGATATTGATCTTCAGGTAGACTAAGCAACTCTATGTCATTCTTTAGAAAGTACAACAACATAGGAGTCCATACCACTTTCCTCTAGTAGTTTGACTCCTCTGTATTTGCAGATTTAATGTGTCGGCATTCCAGAGAGATCCGACGATTTTAAGCAGATTCGAGGATCAAAGCCAGAACTTTGACTTAAGAAATCAACCACCGAGTGAAGTTAACTGCCTTTACCATTTGCTTATTAGAGCGACAAAAAACAATGGACCTAGCATACATCTCTACTACATTTCAATACTTGATCAACTGCAACTACTATTTCAATAACAAGCTATTCATCTCAAAGAAAATTTCACGTAGTTCTTATCTCATATAACAATAGCGACAAAGTGTTTTATGCTTTCATTACGTATGCATCTTTAGATTTCCCTTTAAGATATGAAACTACCTGAGAAGGAAATCCATCGTTTTAACCACGCGCGAGCAAATTTAGTATATTATTCCCGATTTCCAATAGATCAGTGCATAAAAAGCATAAAAAGTTGAAGTCACATTTCGAAACAAATTATTTTCCCTTTTAATAACACAAATAATGTAAATAAGTCAACACGAAATAATACATATAAAGAAGGCATAGACAGCCGAACAAATTAACAGAAAACCTACCCTAGCGTTGAAAAATTTTAACTTTTCAATAAAAGATTGTGCAACAAATCCTCATACTGAAAACAGACAAATATAACTAAAAATAAATAATTCAACATAGAAATATAATTACTAACAGGAAGAATGCAGACGACAAAAAAAAAACCGAAATCACACACTTAGGGCTCAACGCACCATGAAGATTCTGTAGTAGTAAAAGAACTAAACCATATAACGAGGCAACCGACTGGTCTCTTCATCAGGAGGCCTAACCGAATCAGTTACCTCAAGGGGGAACTTTCTGAATAGGATGCAGATCTAACCAAAAGACATACCAAGGCCCCGAGATCCCCATTGAAGCAGACAATCAAATCAAATGAAAATAAACAGAAATCATGCACTTAGGGCTCAACGCACCATAAATGCAAGTACACATACAATCCTAAAGAACACAAATGGAAAGACAGAAATGCAAAAGGTACACTTACCCAATTCCAATTCCTATTTTCGTCTGCATTCTTCCTGTTAGTAATTATCTTTCTCTGTTGAATTATTTATTTTTAGTTATATTTTTTTTCCTTTTTAATTTCTTTTTTTTTTTGTAAAAAATTAGATAGTTAATTTCTAAAACATTCTCTCACCAACACCAACAAAATAATGAGGCTATATTTCTAAATTTGATTGATTACGCATGAGCCCTAGTTTAATATATAAATTCCTAGTTTAGATACGATGTAATTGACGAAAAAAACCACAGTTGCATTTATATATTATATATGAAAGAAAATACTTTTAAGATGGCTAAAATAAGGAATTTCAATAGTTCTAATGCCTTTTATTTTTTTTTTCATTGGATCTGCGATGAGCAGAGCCACAATACGTACCGTTTACAAGGAAATTGTTTTACCGTAAACAAGAGAACAATCACTAATCCGATTCATATTAGAGAAATGGATATTGGAAATGAACCTCCTTATTTGTTTAAATTTAAAGACGAATTACTGCAAAAATATTTTTAAAAAATCCCGAACTCAGTAACAGGAGGTTCAAATTTAACAAAACTTGTTTTATTCTGTTTCTTCCCATGTCAGGGCAGCACACCCTTAAAATTAAAATGCTATTATCAGTTATTTTTGCTAAATTATAGAACAAACTCACTCACTTCATTTTAATTATTAGAACAAATGCTGATAAATTAGAATTATTAGATAAGATCCTGTAAATGTTATTAAGAATTAAAAACTTATGCACTAATCTATTTTAAGCATTTTTCGTTTTTTAGAAACCACAAGCAATACCGCGAAAAATATTAAAGTATAACCCAACTAGCCTTGCTGAAATTATAATCCAAATAACCTTTGATTTTTAAACTTCGTTTGAGCCTTGAAACATTTCTTAAACCAATTAAAACACCGCACAAGACGTTCTCTGTTGCAATAAATATTTGAAAACATCACACAGTTCACGTTATCGACTGTAAATTCATTTCCTTATAAACTTCAGTTCACGCTGGGAATCGTACAAAAAGCTTTAAACGAGGAAACCGAATAAAGAACAAATTACGACATATCTCCTCAATCAACTTTTTTTAAAAAGAAAAGATCGAAAATTAAAAATATAAAGAAACGATTTCGTAACAATTTCATTTGACTGGAATGGCATCATTTCGCAAGTCTGGCCGCCGTCCAAAAAACGGTTATGTACGTGGAAAGGATCCAGTAACGGGAAAAATGATCGGCAAATGTTTAATGTCATATACGGAAAAGGGACACCGTAGTAAAATGCATAAAAATTTCGTAAGTTGCGAAGCGAAGGAATAAGGAAAAATGTTTTGATGCCTTCTAAACATATGCTGTTTCTTACGTTGTCGATGCACCATTTTCATTGACAGAAAAAAAGGGGATTACTTCTTTCAGTACTGTATAATCAGACGGGAAAGAGCGGACTAATAGAACTAAGGCCAACGTAAATCCCTTTTTATCCCACCCTATCCCATGGCAGATGAAAATATAAAATTACTAATCAGAAAAAATTTTTAATTTTATACCCACTTTTTATACGAAAAAGCAAGCAAAAGTTTATTTCTTATCATTCCTCTTTACACTTTATAAGAAGGGGATTTTGCGCCTCTTAACGTTAGAGCCATTTTGGGCTATTTAGCAAAGTACACTAGACACTACTAAAAGTCCCACAACATTTAAAGTAGCCGTCGGATTATACTAAATTTTTTCCGTTTATACTCACCATCGTCAACAATTTTACTGACATCATTAAATAAAACTTCAATTCAATGACGAAGTAAAAAATTATTTAGGAATGTATTACACGTAAATAAGCTAGTTTCAAGGGTACGAAATTTTCCCGACTCCCAGAAAATAGACAGACGAAGTAAAAACTCGTTAATAATCGTTGTTAAAGTAAACATTGAACATTCTGTCGCACGCGTATGTAGTGTTTAGGGCGTAACACACAACAGAGCTCTTGAATCAAATAAAACCAACCCCATATTTATTCTATGGAAACACTGTCAAATACAATATTTTAATGCCGTATTGTCCATATGCACCTTGCCGTACGTCTGTACTTTGAGTCCATTTTATCTGGAATATAATTTTCTGAATGGGGTTATATCTAAAAGAATATATCGAAAATTCCTTGCAATGTAGCACTATGAAATTTCTCACAGCTTTTCTTTGTTCTATTTTCTTTCAAAAACCTTCAGAAATTTCGATTTTCACATAAAATTCTAGAAATTTTTCCTGCAGCAATAATTGTTTGATTGCTGATTTTTTGAAATTTTTTTCACCATTTACTGTAAAAACGAAATGCTGCCTCAGGTCAAAAAAGCTACCTGTAAATAGGTAACAGGTTTACCTGTTTTGGGTAATTTGCCGTATAACTTTTGTAACTTATACAAATTTTTTCACCCTTCTAGTTATACTTCCATTTATGTAAAACAATGAAACTTCTCTAGGCCGGCCACTCACGGTTCCGAGAAAAGTGGCCGTTTTGAGGGTTGGCCGTCGAAAAGGGGTTTCTTTTATAATATTGGCTCTATGGAGTCTTTAATCTGTTCTGAACAAAATATGGCTGTTTAGAGGGGTGGCCGTCAAGAAGTTTCACTTTATGTCCAAACCCGCAATTCATTTTTATAGTGTTGTTCAAGTATTTTCATCTATATAATAAACTTTATATACAGTATAGTCAATAAGTTCGGGGACTACCTTCCCCCCTCATGCCTGATGTGTGGGGGAACCGAAATAACGATGTGGTTTGCAAGTCTGGTTATCTGTGTACGCGTGAGACGTCACATGACGCTTTGCACAACTGCTAAGGCGCGCAGCTGACCATTTGGCTGCATATATATACTAGCTGAAAACCCGCACGTCGCTACGAGGTATATTCAAATTAAACACAACGGTCAATGTATGCAATTAATGCCAAAAAAATAAATAAATATTTATATATATAAATTCATAATAAATACGACGATCAATTATACAGTTGATGTAAGAAAAACAAAAAATATATTTATAAAAAATTCGTAAGGGATATTTTATAGACAAAATAATGAAGACAATATTCACATTAAATTTAATAGGACATACAAAAGAATATAGTACAGTTTGAGGAACATATCTTTTACTGTATTTTAATATTTTTTTGGATAATATCCAATCGTCTGCCGCATTAGCAAGAAAAACAATTTTTTGTCTATTTCGTTGTTATCACGTGACGATAAATTTATTTAAAGTACCAGAAAAAGAAACCACGTGATCAGTATTTAATAAATTAAATTCTAAAAATTAGTTTTTAAAAATTCACCAAAAATCAGAAAATGGAGGTAAAGATTCGAAAAAGATTTAATTTTAAAGGGATTTTTATGATCTTTCTCGTGATATAAATTTTATAACTCTCAGATTATTATTTCGAATGCAAAGGTAGAAAAAGTTACAAAAACAGCTTACAAATTTAATTTTAAAAATTCTAAGAATAATTTAAAAAATATTTTTCTTAGTGCACTTCTACACTATAAGAAGAATCGCCATGCAAAATCTAAGCCCTTTAGGTCCAGCGGTTTGGTCTGTGCGTTGTATGTCAGTCAGTCAGTTATGGAACTATTTTATATATACAGATTTGTGATGAAAAGTCATTGCGGAATATGAGTAAATAAAAAAAAATCCTGTCACAGATCCCTATGAAAATGGATCACAACCAATTTAATGGCGCGATGAAGGAAACTAGAGTTGAGGTCAATAGCTCGATTGCATACTGTTAATCTCCTGGTGCTCGGGATGTGTAAATACCTAATTCGATTTCGACACTTATTTTATCAAAACCGGGGGGGGGGGGATAACCTTTATTTTGTGACTGAGTGAAAGTTTCGGTTTTAAATACCCTCCCTACACATGCCTTTGAATAATTTTTTTCGATTTGAAGATAAAACTTTTTTTTTTATTCATTTCCAATGGCTCATTAAAAGACAATTGAACATCAAAAAGACAACAATAAATCTATAAATGAAAGCGAACAATCCAGTAGCGTTCCCAGATTGATGTCCGAGGAAGAGCAGGACATCTGGACAGGTGAGGCACGTCTATTTCCTCGTGAAGATTCCACAAGGCACATATAGGGTCAGGAACCACGTTGATGAGACATAGATGTTTACGCAGGCAATCGTGGCCAGATATCAGACGAAACAGGGCGACAGATTTCATTCTAGGCCACTGAGGGACATAAAGAATCTGGTTTAGCCATGGTTTATTATGGTTGCGATTTTTGAGTTCTTTGCGGAAAGAATCCCTGAAGATGTTCTTTATTAGATATTTGATATTACGAAGCATCATGTACGTCAATTGATATTACGACATTTGATATTATGAAGATAGAACTATGCTCTCAAAAATCGAAAGCGAGTTTTTTCATTTATTTGCCTGCATACAAAAACAGTTCCTTTATCATAAACAGTGCATATAATCCTTAATAATTCTGTAATGACTGATCGCCTCCATTTTTAAGGTTACAATTAAGGAGCATTAATGAAAAAAGGTCCCTTTAAAAAAGGTTTTGATATTGAAATCCTTGATTTAAACGCAATACAACTCCTTGTAAAGCAAATTGTTCAGTGATGAGAGAGTATTGCTGACGGGTAAAACGATGATACTTTAGTGATCAAATATTTATTGAACATATAATGAGTTCGCATAAATTCATGAGGTTGTATCGACGATGGCTGTAACCGATGATTGTCATTCGATGAATATGGATTTGAGATGCTCCACAAGCTCTCGTCGCAACTTACCGGTAATTATTAAAACATTTTTCTATGAATCATGTTATGGGCCTGATTAAAAATCTTCATACCAAAATAAATTTAATTTTAATGATATAATTTTTACACACGGGAGATTTGCATATAAAGTTTCTTTATTCGGTATCATTCTGTAAAGTATATCTATGGGGTCATTTCATCACGAGGGTGCAAAATGATCCTAAAACATTTCACATGCAAACCTTTCAAGATTCCAAGTTCGTCAATTAATAGCGCAATAAATTATTCTGGAAGTGAGCACTTTAATTTTTCAGAGACAGGTCTGTTTGCCCCGTGAAAAATATCTAAAACAAGGGGACACTATACATTGAAATTTTTGTGAAGTCGGTACATCTATATCTATTTCTCTGTGTTTATGTACTTTGATACCAAGGTAATTTAACAAATGTTTTATTATATGCAAACAACCTAACAAAATGCCGCGTGAATTTCCAAAAATAACGTTGCAATTTTTGTTCAAGGGAAGGGTCAAGCGCCAAAAGGGTCTGGAACAGACTTCATGATATTAGACTCCAGATTCTTCCTGTATAAAATGACATCGTTGTATCAGGAAATTTTGAATAATTTTTTCAAGGGTATATAATCTAACAAGACCTTTCTGAATGATACAGTGTTTTGTATTTGGGGAAATTCTGCGAAGACAAACAAAATTTCAAACAGAATTGGCTCAGTGTTGACTTTCTGAAGTTAACATATAACAGATATTACAATCAACGTATGTTTTCGATTAGAAGATTCTAATCTTTTCGATCCATATCGAAAAGATTAGAATTTCTGGGAAAAAAAATTTTTAAGAAAAAAATTTCATTTCTGATTCTTTGTACACTTTAAAAACACAAAAAATTCACTCATATAATTGATAACTTATTTGATAATTAAGAAAAACCACAGAAATAAATGGATTTAAAAAAATCGAAAATAAAATATTTGGCGGATAATTTATTAAATGATCCAGTAATGTAATTAATTAATAATAGTTCAATCCAGTTTCTTGGAATAAATTAATAGTTATAAATCTTTTTCTCCTGTACACGACGCTGCTCTGAATACTGAAAAGATTAAACTGTTGCTGATATACTGAAAGTCCGCCTCGACTAACTCCTAATATTGTTTAAGTCATAAAGCTAAGTCGAAAAGAATGTAAGCGAAGAAAGTGTAGCGCAGCACGTGAAATAAATACGAAGCCTCGAGGTCGGATTCGCGACCCGGAAGTGTTTAATAATAAGCGATAGAGCTAAAGGTAGTCAACGACGCATGTGACTATATACACAAGATCTACTGAATAATGTAAATTTCAGCTGATCTTAGACAATTTATTAATCTTTAATTGATCCCAAATATAGGAATATGTGCATCAAAAGCAGCTTGTACTCTTAATTCCATATTACACTGGTAACCATAGGCGTTGCGTCCGGGGGGGGGGGCAAGGGGGGAACGTGCCCCCCCCCCGCAACTTAACTTGAAATAAATTTAGACGTCAATAAAAGTTCAGTTAAAATCGGAAAATTGTAGAAAACTTTTAAGAAAATTGGTTTTTTTCCGCTTTTTCAAGCTGTGAAACTGAATATTCCGATTATGTCTTTAGCTTTAAAATAGTTTTTAACAATAATATGGTCCATAGCAAAAATTCGATGCCATATTTTTTTCTCATTTTATTTATATTATATTTATTTTTCTCACTGCATAACTTTTGAATACTACTCAAACATCAATTCTATTGTTATTCAATTTTTAAAAAAATCATTATTTCGTATTTTAAGGAACGCCAGGCAGTAAATGCGCGGAGGAGGGCCGTAACTGAATTCAATTCGTGTCCCCCCAAAAGTTAGAAGCACTCTACGCCTATGCTGGTAACAACCACTTGCGATAGTTGCTGACAAAATCCCGCTTCATTCTTAATCCAAACTCGTTGATTGTTGATTAAAGCCGTCGCCGATAAAACATTTCTCTTGAATTTCTGATGAGAACGCACCATATCCAATAAATATTTGATCGCCAGGTGATCTCTCTATTACGGGTCTCCGGTGAGCATTCCTCTCATAATCTAAACCAATTTGCTGTACGAGGAGTAGAACGATATTTCAGTTAAAGTTTCGAACATCAAACGTGTTTTTCACTGGTATGACGATAATTCATCAACTGATATAAATTTTCTTGCCTCGAGAATTCAAATTAAATTATGTCGCATCTGCCAGACAGATAATCTCTCTGCACAATTGGTTATGCTGACTCGGCCGTTTCTAACAAGATTAACGTAACGTCTTCCAAATAAAACAGAAACTTGACGAAAACGCTATTAGAAGACACCGTTTTCATGACGCTATTCTGATAACTGATATATTAAACTAGCTGAAAACCCATACTTCTCTACGCAATACATTCAAATTAAATACAACGGTCAATGGATGCAGTTAATGCCAATATATATATATATATATATTTATAATAAATGCAATCGATCAATGTATGCAATTGATGTAAAAAAAGCGAAAAAATATATTTATAAAAAATCGTAACGGATATTTTTAAAGACAAAATAATGTAGAAGAAAATATTCAAATTAAATCTAATAGAACATACTAAAGAATATAGTACAGTTAATATAATACAGTTTGAGGAACATTTCTTTTACTGTATGTTAATATTTTTTGGGATAATGTCCAATCGTCTGGCGCATTAGCAAGAAATTTTTTTTTGTCTATTTCGTTGATATGCACGTGGCGGAAAATAAAAAGAAAAGAAGCCACGTGATCAGCATTTAATAAATTAAATTCTAAAAATTAATCTTTAAAAATTCACAAAATCAGAAAATGGAGGTAAAGATTCGAAAAAGATTTCAGTTTAAAGTAATTTTTATGATCTTTCTCGTGATATAAATTTTATAAACCTCGGATTATTATTTTAAATGCAAACTTTAAAGAATATTACAAAAACAACTTAAAAATTTATTTTTAAAAAATCTAAGAATTTTTCAAAAACCTCTTAGTGCACCCCTTCACTATAAGAAGAATCGCCATGAAAAGTTACAGCCCTTTAGGTCCAGTGGTTTAGTCTGTGCGTTATAAGTCTGTCAGTCAATCAGTTACGGAACTTTATATATATATATATATATATATATATATATATATAGATTATGCGTAAATAGTCTTAAAACTATTAACTATGCAAAAGAGAGCATGATTTTGTGGAAGATATGTGCAATTTATTTCCCCGACTGATAACGGCGATATGGACGCAAAATTTTTTTCATTTTATATTTTTATATTTTCATTTTTTTAACGAGTGAACACTGCTACATGTTTCCTTATCTTAAGACGAGAGAGTCAATAGCACCGAGAAGATAAACGCTGAGAGCTTTGAAGTGTTACTTTCAAGAGATATACTCTATATTTCAAAATAAACAGCAGAGATATTCGAAAAGAACATTATTTCTGTGCATCAGCGTTTAAATATTGGAAATAGAACTACAGTCGAACTCCGTTATAACGAACTTCAAGGGACCAAAGGTTTTGTTCTCTTTATCTGGTGGTTCGCTATATCCGAACCGTTAAGGAAAATGCTAGAGTTCACAAAATGTATAACTCATTAGTTGCAATGTATATTCAATAATGATGTATTAAAAAATGATAAAATCTATTAAAAATGATCATTAATGAATTAAATCGACTAAAATCGATTACGTTAAACTGATACAACACTAATTAAATTACGTACAATAGGAAAACGGCGGGATCCAAATTTTCCTTCGTTATATACGTTAGTTTGTTATATACCGGATTCGCTATAACGGGGTTGGACTGTAGTGACATACGTTACAAAACCTCTTGTTATCAAATTTCTCGCCAATGAAATAGCCTGAGGATAATTACTCTCCAATGCTTTTCTATCGCCAAAAAAGATATTTTAAAAGAAATGAAAAACTTACTAAGCAGAAAATACCCCGAAAACTTGATTACGGAGAGCTATTTCCGGGCTTAGTTGAAATCCTGAAGGATCAAGAAGGACGCAAGGTAGTTGTTTTAATGTTTCGAAATGCAAACCAAGTACTGCATAGTTTATCACAATGAAACTTTCAAGGTATTTTTTTTTAAAACTTAACAACGTTTAGGAAAGACAAAAAAATAAAAAAAGCTACGCCCGGCAAACCAACCCCGTTGTTTGACCGATCCGTGAAGCACACGCCCTGAAAGTAGCCTCTGTGAGAGTCAGAGGCGGATATCCTGCGCGGCTCACAGTGTCGAAACCAGATCACCAGAGACCGGATGGCTAAAGGTCAGGGTCGGAGACAAGTCTCTCGGGCCTTTTATCTGCCTGGACCGGGTCTTCCGCCTCTAGAAGGTGGAGCCTCCCCCCCCGCTTCCCCTCCCCTCTTTACCTTCAAGATCTGCCCGAGAAATAACTAAGAGCTTCCCAAGTCTTACGTAAAATTCTCAAAAACACACACTTAGCCGTTATCGCGTATACTTTAACATACTTCAAGAGTATATTTTATTTTTTAAATACCGTCACAAAATAGTTACTTTTGTAGATCAGCAGAGCTATCTCCAGCTTTGGACAGTGATGCCAACTTGGGGGTTTCCCCCCTAAATTTGGGGGTAAGTTAGATGAAAAGGGGTGTTTTAAGGGGCCAGCTTTTTTTTTTTAGGGACATTTTGTGGGAGGAAAATTTTTTAATATTTTTTACAATCAAGACGCGTTTTTTTTATTAGATTATAAGTTCCATACATATGTCAAATGTAAATAAACCTCCATTTCATTATGTAATTGTGTATTTTCTATTTATTTCAATTTATCTCTCAAACAGGATGCCTATTTGGAACCAGAATTTCTTTTAGGAAGGTCTAGGGTGATCTCAAGTTGGTGTTAGGGGAAAACAGGGGGATTTCGAGATGGCGCTAGGAGGAGGCGCTTCGTAGAGGTTGGCAACACTGGCTTTGGTGAGCCTATCCATCTTACTTCTGTAAGGATTCGTGCATATCGTATTTGCTTAATGCAATAAATATTTTAGGCTATGAGAAATGTTTTTCTCCCGCCCAATGCCAGCTTGGGTTTCAGACATACTTCGATCGTTTGGTAAGGAATTTCAGGTTAATTTAAGACATCCTTAGATTATTTGAAAAAATGATATGCAGGTTTCACGCTGACATGCATTTTATAGGACACCTAAAACAGGACTAAACACGGGGGGGGGGGGGGACCAAGCTAGTGCGTAAAATATTTTTCACCTGAAAAACAGCGAGAGATATTAGCTAAAAATTCCCAATTCCGTTAAAATAAATTAAAAAAGAAACCAAAATATTCGTGATATGTAAACTAAATAATTTTTTTTTCCAGAAATAGATCAGTCACCTAGAAATATGGCAAACTGTAACAGAACAATAGTGCCCTTTACACGTACGTTCTTTCGCGAGTGCTTGGAGCGTACAGGATTGCGCGCATGCTCCAATCATAAAACGTGTAAAGGGCGCTAATAGCGCACTTTACACGTACTCTCTGACACCTTCACACGTGCACTCAATCGCGTGGGATCGTGGTTTCACGCGGGAAAGAGCGTACGTGTAAAGGGCGCTAATGAATTACACTCAGAGTTCCAAATACTTATCGGAATTTTCAATTAATATTAAAGTAAACAAAGAGCTAACCAATCTGCAATAGCGCAAGCGTAGAGTATCCCATTTATAAACATCTGTCAATTATTTCAATTAAACTTCGAAGAATTTCAAACATAACGTTTGTTGTAGAATGTTTTACGAAAAAGACACTATGAAAAAAAATAACGTTTTTCGAAACCTCTAAAAACGATATCTCTGCAAACAAACACAGTTATGGGCCTATCCACCAGTTGCGTGAACTAACAATAACTGGGGATAAGTAAGTAAAAAAAAAATCAAAAATCTCGATTATGGAATTCCGTTTTCCTTAGCTTACTCATCAGCTACGGAGTACTGAGGAATCCATAATATGGGAGGGTGGGTGGATCATAATTAGAGTGGACCTGTTTTAAACGATCAAATGCAACACAAGGAGCAAAGTCGGTTGCAAACTAATGCTTAGTTCACAAAGACTGGAACATCCGGACACCTTTTTCAGATCGGCAGATCTATGGACCTGTAAGACTAAAAATAATTTTTCTCGGTCTCATATAAAAGGAGTATTTCTGGTACATTCAGATTCATTTTCCGTTGGGAAAATAGGAAGAGTTCAGAAAAATGTAAAATATAGAGAATATATATTCATAGATGCGGAGTTTTGTAAAAAACAAAGTTTTAAAATGTTTAAGAGTTGTAGGAGGCATTAGCATAAAAACTCCTTAGCTTTTAAAATTCATACTATACAAAAGCCCAAGCCTGGCGTCATCTGTGGCAAGCAAGTCAGGACGAACATAAGTGCGAAAATTATTTCGAATCGAACGGCATGCACTGAGAGGATTCTTTTATCGAGGGCTGTTCCGGTATTCGCTGCGTCAGGAAGAGGCCTTCCAGCTCTCATAATCAGAAGAACCCAACCCTGTCTTAGTCACTCGTTATTTATTTTTTTTTTTTTTTACTATCATTCTCTAGCTCGTGTCGGAGACTGCTCATCCGACTGTGGAAACGTTCGGGAAACTGGAACAACCACTCTCGCTGCAACTTCGACCGAGCTGCAACGACCTACGGTTTAGGAAAGGATTGCAACTCGGATTGGGTTAGGTTGGGTTGGTTTCGTTGAGAGCGCTGCTGTCATATTTTGCTATATGAGCGCTAGACTGGCAGGGGCCTACTGCTTTAAGTCGATTTAGACCAGCTACAAGTAGATATTCCTACAGCAAGATTCAAAACCACAGATTCTGTTTTCGAAGTTTAGCATCCTAACCATCGTCCGGCCAGGAATACATCTCCGAAAGATTTTGTTCAGTTTTGAGTGCTTGGGAAAGGATATTTTTGGTAGGAAAAGCCATGGCTATGCCGGTGTATTGGAAGTCAAAACTCATGGAAATATATCTCTCGGCAATATTTGTTTTCTGTTCATGTAACTAGTCACTATAAATCTATGCAAATTACACCCTATGTGAAATCAGAATAGTTATTAGTAGACTAAAATTCGGCTTTCTTATCTATAATGCTGGCGAAACAAAGTTTTGCGAATGTGTCGAATATGCTAGAAATGCTTGTATTGTTGCGATAGAACTTCCCACTAGGTGTGGTTTATGCATTTTTTTGGCAAAACATAGCTGTAGCTTTTGTACTACAAAATGTAGATAGCATGATTCTTTCCATTATGGGCTGGAGTGACAGCTATGAATAAAATATTAGACTTATTCCATCACAGGATTCTTGTTTGCTGTGTCGTGCTAGGTAATCCACAATGAGGCCGAAACCAACATCTATGAACGCTGTCGGGCCCCCTAGAAATCACATTGCAGTCGTCGTTCCCTTTACAGTCGCCAATATTTCAAAACAAAATCATTTTCCTATCTATTAATTCAAACTATCGATCAAGAATTATCCGATGTTGAATATCCCCAAAAAGTACAAAGTAAGCTTTAGTAGGCTGTAGGTATGTCATAAGTTATTACTTCTATTTTAGACTAAACCTGTAACTATACATAGAAGAGGAAAATCGGTTATTAAACAAAAATAAAACTTTTTTCATTTTCGGAGTAAGTGCCCCAATTTAAAATGGCTTTCTCTCTCTATTTTTTTTTCTGCGAATCCCGAGGCCACGAGAAAATTGAACTCTCTGCTACCACATCACGAACTATCGATTTCTCGTGTCTAATATGATCTAATTTCCGCTCTGAACGTGCCATTTTTGTTAGCATGTCTCTGGAGTGGCAAAATACCTTATCAATAATGCATCGTTTCTAAATTCCTAGTTGTTTATTTGTTTCACAATGCGGAGACGATTGAGACTCGACACTTGCGCTATCAAACCGCTCGGGAAATAATGCCTAAATATTTAATCAAAATAAAAATAGACTTGTCTTCGATTTTTTTTAAAACTCTCATACATACGAAGTTGAATCTTTACTGCACAAAGTTCCATAGTTCCGTAGAATTAAGATGTTTAATCAAATGAAGAAATTTACATTGTTTAATTATCAATACTGGAGTATATTAAAACTTCTCCTCAATAGTAATAATATAAATCTAAATAAAAATCATAAGTTATTTTATCAATATATACATATTTTTTAGACAGAATATTTTTCTTAAATTTAAAATGTTATATTTTAATTTAGAGTTAAAAAAATTAATTTTTAAAATGTTGTATGTTTGTGATATGTTTATGAAACAGCTGAGGTAAACTGCATGTTTCATCCCGTCAGCCGTACCTCTAAGCTCTGTATTTGTCAATTCCAGTGATCGAGCAGGAAGCTAACTTGTAACGTGCTTCATATTTCTATTCTCAGCAAATTTTTTGGAAGAATTATCCTGTGTCAGGTTGTGTTTATCCTGAACTTTCCCAACCAATTCTTCATTTAATGATAATGTGGGCACTAATGAAAAAGATGTGATATCATTAAACATTTAAATTTTCTTATTCCTGTTTTGGTTTTCATACACGTCACAGTGTATTGTTTCAATACACGCACACGCAAAATAAAAATTTAACTTGCAAAACAAATTTCAAAATGAAAAGAATGCTTAAAATGTTGAAAGAAAAAGTATATTAGTTATAGAATAATGAAACTTTAATTGTTAAGGTACTTCATAAGTCAAAATCACTAAATATAACTTACGAAGAACTACTGATAAAATAACTAATGTCATTCCAAAAACTTAATTTAATAAAATTCACTCGTATGTAGAATTGAATAATGCATAAGAAACGGAAAGAATAAGCTTAACAATTTATTACATAAAAAGCCCCTAAATTGGCGACGGTAAAGATTATTTCCGAAGTCATATATAATAATATAAAAAATTGAAAAGATTTATATATTTCATTGCTAGAGAGAAAAATATTTTCCACTCTTCAAGTTTTAAATTAAAATATTTATGAAAATGTGAAAAATTTTATGAACAGATTTCGTATCCCCAACCACTAAAGAGAAAAAAAATTACAAAGACCGTATCAGGTTGCTAAAAAGTTTAAAATTAGAACTTAAAACTCCAAAGTTGCCCTAAAAAATTGAAAGTTTTTGATTATTATTTGGAACATTATTTGTCATTTAAAGAAATTGTAAATACAAAAGATTAATTTACTGTAAATGTCGATCAAACTGAAGGTTAAAGAAAATTCCGCTAAATTTAAACTTCGTTATATACCTGCAGACTCGGCAGTTTATGATGAAACAAATTTTGAGTGGTTATGAACATTCGTAACAAAGGAAAGTCGCCATTAATCACTTGCGCTGGCATTTTATTAGTGGACGCGCGTGACTGACGTGTCCAAATCAATTGTACAGCGAACTTAAAATTATTTTTACAAAACGTTTAAACTGAGCGATAGCACAAATTGCACTTGGAGAAGCATAGATATGGTAACACATTAAAAAAAGTTTTAATATTTAATTGATGATATCAACTGAGGGGGTGAGAAGCCAAGGAGTACAAGTGACAATTCCATCATTTTGTGAAAACGCAGTTTAAAGTTAAATAAATCCTTTTGATAAATTCCCTGAAAGTCAAGTCTGTATAATGCTTATATTATGGTTCTAGTGTATATCCCTTGAATATTGCCTATAGAATATAGACCTTGAATTATTAACTATCCATGACCGCACTTAACTATTTTTTTAAAGTCCTTGGCTTCTCACTCCCTCAATTATTTTTTTCAAAAAAGGTTGGAAATCAGACGATGTGCTCTGTACGTCATTTACATATTTTTATAACGTGTTACTCGCATCGATTTTCGACTGTCGACAGCGGTTAGGTTGGTTATAAATTTTTTCTAGATATACAAACAAAGTTAAATAGATGTACCTTTTTAAATATTTAAGAATCAACTTTGAGTATTAGGAAATTTTCCGACATATATCGCGCTCTCTATGAGATGTAAAGCTAAAGAGAAAACAGATCATATTTCTGATGTCAATAAGATATGGAGCTAGCTTTAAGTTTATGAATTAAATTGAAGCTTTAATCTATTATGTCCAAGCAGAATCACCTTTATCTATACTGATTATCGGTAACATGGTGATAACACATTGGATTCAAATGCTTTAACACTCTAGCCACGAGCGATGTTTATATTTTATGATACAAAATTGTGGATGAAATTTATATCTTGTATAGGTTTACCGTCTGGAGACTTTTAATGCAATAAAAAAATGAACAAAATAAGTGGAAAGAAAGGAAACGTTTTCGTTTATTAACTTACAGGTTGCTTGGAACGTGAATATCGAGTTTAACGAAAGTAGGGAAAATAATTTGAAAAATAAAACCTTTTCTAGAAGCAATATTATAAAGAACAATACGCATTTCTTAGAAGCCACGTTTCACAGAAGCACAGTTCAGAAAATAGCGTCTTCTTTCATTCAAATACATAATTAAATTTATTTGACAGGGAAATGACGTTTCCCGCTGTTCAGATGCTATAAAAAACTCAAGGCAGTGAGTGCGATAAATTAGCACAATAAGCAAATTGCGATTTTGGCGTCTTCCACAACTGGAGGATTAATGAGTTTTATCAAAAGTTTCAAACAGTTATTTAGTGATGGATAGAAAATAACTAGAAGACAGTTAAATGAATATTTTGAGGTCCTTTCACATTTTCTATCACTTTTGACATGAAGTAACTTCTTTTTACTGTTTACTACATAGGAAAAGTATGATACCACAGGAATGACTTATTTTAATCTGCTTCAGTATTATACACACAATTTCATGAAATCGGACTTTAAAAAAAATGAAATTTTTTTAATAAAACAATGAGAACAAAAACATCCAAACATCCGAAATTATACAGAACAAAATTACTATTTCATTTTAATGTGTAAATGTAAAACTGTAATCACCAAGAAAACAATTGAAAATCCTCAGAAGAGAACGAGGATATATGGCACATTTTAAATGAACAAAATTGTGTTTTGTACAGAAAATAAATTCTGTGCATTCATGGAGATACGACTATTGTCTAATATGTACAAAAATGACCGAAAAATGTGCGTTGCATGTAGGTTAATTCACTCCGAGTTATTTCGGTAAATGTTTCCGACGAAGAACATGAATGAATCACTGGTTAAATTTCCAGGAAGCACAAAAGGGAAATGATAATGTGTCATAGCGGGAGTTTGGCTTTAGTTACCCGTCGCTACACTGTATCAGCAACATAAAAATGTCTGTTTTAGGACCCTTTCTAAAACTTTGTATCAGCCATTCTGTGTGGTCGTTCCTCAAAAACTCCGTAAAACAAGCATAAATGGTAATTCCTTAAATGGTTAGTAAAGTAGCTGTTATCTAGTTGTTTTCTAAAGGAAGATAAATTCGCAGTCACGATTCACACGCAAGAGAATCAGAAATTGCGATCATTTGATCATAACCAGGTCTAGACACTGAGCGCATTCCATCTGGCGAAAAATCGCTCTTTTCCCGTAAAAACTATGAAATTACTACAACAAGGGACTGCAGGAGTAAACCAAGTACTTGATTCTATGGTAAGCAAAAGTGTGCGGCTAGTTTGTTCCTGTTAAAGATTTTAAAAGAAAAATGGATCGCTTCTTTTTGACGCCTTTGTACGGTGTTTTTGCATACGTGTATGCATTATATATATATATATATATATATATATATATATATATATATATATATATATATATATATATATATACAGTAACCACCGCTTATAGTGGTCAGTGGTTATAAGAATCAACTGTTTATAAGAATCAATACCGTGAAAACAAAAACAAATGTAATATTTCCATGTTAAAATTTTCGCTTTAAAGAATCAATCCACCGGTTTTAAGAATCAGTTTACACTCTTTGCTTTCCTTTCATTTTTCCAAAATAACCACTTAAACTCTCAAAAGGCACGAAGTTCTTTCTTTTTTTTATAAGAAAGATTGATAAGATGGGATGGAATATAGTCATAAAATGCATCCCTTTTTTTGTTAGATATAACATAATAGTTTCTCTTTAAACGCTTTAGCACAACACTGTCCTATTAGCCTGACCCGGGGGCATCTTTACCCGTCCGGGTCCGATTTCACTTTTCTCCACTGACAAACAAAAATAGGGACTCTTTTTTTTCCTCCTCCCACATCCTGGTTGCGGCTTCCTGGACCCTGAAACACATAAATCTTCGGCGAAGTGTCCACTATCACTTAGGCAAACGTGCCATTAGTAGATTCAGCACGTTATCAAACCGTGAAACGTAAGCTAGAAGGTGAATCTTCGTCTGAGACTATTAGTATTGAAAGAGGTATAAACAACCTCCTGAAAACTTCATTACGTCAAACTACCATAGAAACCTTTTTCTTGCTCCCTTCCTGTAGTTGAAATTTTAAAACTGTTAAGCATGTATGTTGTAACAAATATTGGATTTTTTCTTCTCTTACTATAATCATGTGTATCTACTTATAGGTCTAAAAATTAAGTTGTATTTTTAAAATTATAAAAAATAATTTTAATAAAAGATAATTAACGTAAATTAAAGAGTATTTTATAGTAAATTATCTAATATATGTATATATAGGTGTGTGTGCCTGTCCAAAAACCTAAATTTCGGCTATAAGAATCAACCGCTTATAAGAATCAAAAACAGTAAAAACAAACGTGATTCTTATAAGCGGAAATCACTGTATATCCATTCTATACTGGCTGATGGCGCTGTCCAACGGTCCAGATCTTGTGGGTTCGAGTTCCACCATTGACATGGATGTTTGAAGCCGTTCCCTTTAAACTATAGATCCTGGTCTAGCTCTCGTGTTGCAAAAGTTGACCGTAGTACTCTAAACCAACCAGCCATTCTATACTGTTACTTGTTTTCAAAGCAGCTAGAATATAGAATTTCAAGCAACGGTATGCTATTGCGTTGAAAACGAGCAACAGAATAGAATGGAATAAATGTAGCAAAGGACACTTTGGTTTATATCATATATGAAGAGCATCTGTTAAAGAAAGGATCCAATTGAATGTTGAAAGCGCACAGACACATTTTCACTAGACAACGGTCCGAAGAAGAGGGTGATTATGACTTCTTGTTCTCTTTTTTAATTTGTTTTGCAGTTTAAAGTGTTACTAAGCGATTGTGCAATTGCGTATAATCATAAGTGCATTCAAGGACTACTAACATGTGAGGTTAAAAATGCAAATTATCATTCATTCTGCTTGTATATTACGTTGAAATGTTAAAGCAGAGAAATAAATATGTAGACGGAAATAACTCAGAATAAAATAATCTGACCTTCTATAAACAGGATTCAGCTTTGAAAGTAAATTACTTCCTAACACATACACATTTACATGCTAAGTAACTTCTGTTTCTCTCGATGCATTGTAGGATTTATTCTTTGTTGTTGTTGTTGCTTATGCCCCTTGACCGAGAGTAGACATCAGATCAAGTCCCGAAGGCTATTTATTCTTTACTAGCTGAATACCCGTGCTTCGCTACGGAGTACATTCAAATTGAATACAACGATCAATGTATGCAATTAATGCCAAAAAACCCCCCAAAAATATATTTATAATAAACACAATGGCCAATGTATGCAACTAATGCAAATATATATATATATATATATATATATATATATATATATACATATAAATCGTAACGGATATTTTTATAGACAAAATAATGTAGAAAATATATTCAAATTAAATACAACGGTCCATGTATGCAATTAATTTTTATGTTTAATATCCATAACACACACTAATTTGAATTAAATTCATTAAAAAATTCCATCTCAATTAGTTTAGGGATTAAATTTTATCTTTTACCGTATTTTGATATTACTTTTGTCAATTTTTTCGTTGTTATGCACGTGACGCAAAATTAATTTTAAAGTATCACAAAAAGAAAAGAAACCACGTGATCAGCATTTAATGAATTAAATTCTAAAAATTCATCTTTAAAAATTCCCCAAAAATCAGAAAATGGAGGTAAAGATTCGAAAAAGACTTCATTTTAAAGGAAATTTTATGATCTTTCTCGTGATATAAATTTTATAACCCTTGGATTAATATTTTAAATACAAACTTTAAAAAAGTTACAAAAAGAGCTTAAAAATTTAATTTGAAAAATCTGAGAATTTTTCAAAAATCTTTCTTAGTGCACCCCAGCACTATAAGAAAAATAGCCATGCAAAATTTCAGCCCTTTAAGGTCCAGCGGTTTGGTATGTGCGTTATTTGTCAGTCAGTCGGTCGGTCAGTTACGGAACTGTTTTATATATAGATGATATATATATATATATTTGATGTCCTTGTTTCAAAGATACGATAAACCTCTTGTAAGACTATCATATCTGAGCAGATTAGACTTTTCATCTTATAACCAGAAAATTGCGGTTAATAACATGAGTACATCTCATAAGAAAAATGTATATCTTTCGAAAGTATTTTAACAATAGTACTTTGATGATCAAAAACTACGGCCTGCAGGAGATAAAAACTAAAATTAAACTTCAGTGTGTTGAATTTATACAGGAAAACTTTGAGGAGACCAATTTTCAGATTCCAAAGAGATTTTTAATGGATCTTTAAGTGCCTCTCTGCCTGCATAAAGGTTAAACAGCGAAAAGAGGGTTTAACTGAAATTTGAAAAAAAAATTAAAGAAAGAGAAGCTCAAAGAAAGCTTCCTTTGAACGTAGAGGAGCAGATGGCGAAAATCAATCCACACTGGGCAGGCAAATCGAACTGGAAATCTTCCTCCCCAACCAAAAGAAAGTAATGGTGAGGTGGAAAGAAATAAAAGCTGAGCTACAGGACATGCGAAACATTATCAAAATATTTTTTTCTTCTTTCATTCTCTTGCAAAGTTCCAAGTTAAGTTCTCCTGATTTCTTCATTCCGAGGAAGAATCTGAGTTATTTACGGAGTTCCAGACCACTGGCTTTTAGTTGATTCGTTGTCTGGAGAAATTTTTTTTAGTCATTCTCTAAAGGTTTAATGTTTCGAAAAAAATTTATCTAATTGCCGCACGTTTGTTTCGAGAGACACATTGTTCTCTTGATGTGGTAAAGTTTGGTGAGGTGGAGTAACTTTGTTGAAGAAGTAGCTATTATTATACAAAGAATTATCCTTCCGCTTCGGTTGAGAAAACAGATTTGGCAGCTACTAGACCATAGAAGGTGAATCGATGGCATGAGGGGTAGAAGAGGTAAGAAAACTAATTTTAATGGCCCTCTGAGGACCAACAGGTAAAATAACTTTTGTGAAATGTTTTAAAATGGAACAATTTTGCTTTAAAACAAACTTACCGACACAGCTTTATTGAAAGCTATGAAGGCTCTGTAACTAACCTTAATTTCTCTCTTTTCTAGTGATATTTACGATTATATGCATTGTTACCTGCAGATTTGTTCTTTCCTTTAAATAAATTAAAAGTTGAATTACCAAGTGCTGATAAAACATTGTTAAGTTTGATTTTATTCAAACTTTTCGAGAAAGCCTATAGGCTTGAGTTCCACTGTTGGCATGGATGTTTGTAGCCGATTCCAGCCGTTCGGAATCGGCGTTGAACTGTATCTCCCGTCTAATGAGCCTTTGTGTAGAAAAGGTTGACCATAGAGCTCTCAACCAACGAAACTTTTTTCAGCAAAATTAGAAATATTTTATTGTGATATCGTTTACCCCACAATTTTAAATATATTCTGAATTAAAAATATTTACACATTTAAGGAATTCCGTAAAAAACTAGGTCAAATTACAGAAACCCAAGAATTTTCAGGCAGATGTAAATCCGATAATAAATGAGTTTTGCGAAAGATTTGCACAGTTCAACACACAGAAACTAAAAAATTAATAGCCAGACTTAACAATTATAAAGTATATATATAAACTTAAGTTTTTTTAGAAGTCCGAATTCAAAAGACCTTAAAATGAATGAAAATTTCAGTTGGTCGGAAACATAAGCTATAACATTCTTCTCCTTCACATAATCATGCAAATCTATATTCAGACAAATAAAAAAAGTTTGTTGTTGTTGTTGTTGCTTATGCCACTTGACCGACAGCAACATCAGATCAAATCCCGAAGGCTATGGGCGATGAAGGTGGGGCCTTCATCCTATTTTGAATTAGGACCACAAGGGTCGGGGTCCGACTTGACTAAATGACCGGTCCCGTAATTTTGAACCGAGTCAAATGACGAGACCGGGACACTTGACCCCGCACCTCCAGAGGTAAATTTTAGAACATGGAGGACATTGTAGCCACGCCCTATTTTACGTGCCCCGACCACCATTAGTGAACACGAAAAAAAAAGTTTTCAAAACGTATCGGATGATATGAATCTGCATCGTTGTACTTAGTTCTTCGGAAGTAGTATGACCTAAATATAAGCCAGATATAAAATATTTTGCATGCAGATTTTATTTTATATTTTAAATATTTTATATTTGCATTTTAGATGCAGATATGAAATATTTTGCATCTAAAATGCTACAGTAATAATCACTTAAGTCTTTTGACAATGATTCTCATTCCTAATTTTTTTGTCTCTGGGATGATATTTTTGTTTAATACTTCAATAGAAATCTGTCAATACCAATATTACTTCATGAGTTTGTCTTCCACTAATAAACTAACCGGCAATTCACAGCATCTCAAGATATGTCACTGAATTTTTGGTACGTGGACAGAAAGTTTCCTCACCCCTGTTTCAGACATGTCTCTATATAAGCCCCTTTTGGGTCACCTAATGTTGTTTTTGTTGTTGCTGCATATACTCCAGTGTCTCACGATGAGATCCATAAGTTCGTTGACTCCCAGGAAGTCGATGACTCTCAGTAGGTCACCTAGTATAAACAGGCGATGAATAATTAATTTAAGTTGCAAGCTTATTAAAACAACTACCTCAAGGCCATTAAGTTTTTGAAATATAATGTTATTGAATGTTTGCGTAACAGGGCAATTTGCTTGCAAATGAAGTTCAATGTCTAAGTAGTTCGTAATTAAAGATTATTATGTGGAATTTAACAGGTAATAAAATCGAGAGATCGTATAGTGGCACTTTTAAAATTGTTAATTCGAGAAACACATTCTGACACATATCTGAGATAATTAGAAAAACAAACTCAATTTTAATAAATAATATTAGCATTTAATTTCTCTTCTTATTTAAAATTAATTTTATCGTTAGTTACAATTTGCACAGAAACAACATAATAATTATCTACATACATTAAGAAAGTATTCGAACCCATAATAAAACCAAGCTACATCTATTAATTATTCTGTGCTCTCGCCTGATTAAATATATTGCAAATTATTTTTACTTACCACCACCCTCATTGTAGACTGATGATTATCTCTCATTGTTTTACAAAACTTGGTCCAAAAGCAGACCAGAAATCTCGAGATACCTCAGCATAAAAAAGGCGACAAGAGCCGAAGAGCGGACAAACTCCAGCTATATCACAGTCGCAGCTTTTTCTTCAACTGACTCAAAAAAACGTTAAAACTTCCCATCACCGAAAATCGAAGAGGTCAGAAAATGTTCTAGAACAATTAACACTTTTCAGACATATGATTGGTTAAAAGGATGGTTGCTGGGTCGTTGCTATGGAGGAACTATGTCCCCCTAATGACCGAGAGGGTGGCAAGTAATTCTCCCTTCTTGTACAAATGACCTTGTGTACTATCCGTACTGTTACAGGTCATACTTAATTGCACACGGGGATTCCCTTCATCCATGAAACGCGGTACGAAAAAACCACAGGAATGATTTTCAGCACATAGACAGTTTAAGATTTTACAAAATAAAATAAATACACTTATAAATGTGCACTTCATTAAAAGCAGACTGCTGCACAATTTATACAAGTACATGAGTATTAAATCAAATCATTTTGTTTTACCCATACATTGTTAAGCGAAGCTATGGTGCATGAGATACCCAGCAGATAGCTGACAGAGAATTCGACCCTCATTGATATAGATGTTTATACAGCCAGCGATTCCGTTATCCGCTGAGAGGCCTAACGCAGCTACTAAGCAACCACAGCTGACTTGAACCGGTGGCAGGTGATACCACATCGCGATCCGCAGCGGTATATCCTACCGGGGAACAAATATGTTTACACCAGAGAGATTCGGGAAGTTAATTGCCTCGCAATTGAGAGGAACTATTTATTTACAGCAATAACATTGCTCCGGCAGTTACTTCAGAAACAGAGTGGTTAAACAGCTAAAAAGGAAAGCACTGCACGAAAAATTGCATATAAACGATCATAAAATGTCAAAAATGTAGTAAGGGGAAAGCACTGTGCACGCTTTTTGAGTGAAATGACTTCCATCACATCCAATAGCTGAAAGCCATTTTCACATGTTGTTATTCGTTTAAAAATAGACCACGCATATTTGTAGGCAAATTAAGTTTCCCTGAGCCATGAATACTATAATTTTTAGCATTTAGATTATCTGCTGTAAAAATATCCATATACACGTTTAATATACATTTCTGTATACATAACGTTGAACAACTGTGCATATTTTACACTATAATATAAACAAAGTATATCTCATATAGCAAATTTAAAATGATTTACTCTATAAGACATACGATGCTCAATAAGATAAGAAATATATCAAATTGCTAATGAACCAACCAGAGAGAAAAAAAAACCTTACATACTGCCAGATTATATGTCAGAAGTTATCAGACGTGTGATCAAAATACTAAGCTATAAAATTTAACAGGAAAAAATTGTATTGTTACCGATCACTCTAAAATAATATTTACAATCGAAAGGAATCCTAAAATGAAAACTCTAATATTAAGTGATATTTTACTAATTTAAAGCAAAAAAATCTTATTACAAATTATTAGTGGAGAAGAAGAAATTTTTTAACTTTAAGTAGAAAAATATCAGTAAAAAATATAATTTATTGACTAATTGATATAACTTCATCAGAAACTTCTCATCCGGATATATACAAGAAAGGGAAAGAATATGTATCAAATGGAAGGGATGCTTATTCAAGGAGAAAGGACCCATGTTATCTTAACAAGTCATAAATCTTCGCAGAATAAAATAAGATAGCGCTCTGATAGAATGGATGGGATTCGAACTTCCCTATAATAAAAATACCTCTAGTGATTAGCAGCCATAACCTTTGTGCGTCTGGTCAATGGAGAAATTAAACTAGATAACTCTGAAACAAAAAAATTAAAGTTGTATGTATACGTGAAAAAATTATTCACACAGGGGAGTGATTGAAGCAAGTTTCGCATAAATAATTGCTGGAAAATGGTTTAGATCAATGACGCAAGAAAGGAGTAAGGATCTGGAAAATCGGCAGGGGAGATATTAAAATGAAATCCCAATGTTAATTTTGCACCATTATAGGAACGAAAAACCCTCAATCAAAATCATCCTCCCAAAGAAAATTATTCTTATTGCACCCCATACAAAATGCTGAATTACAAAAACTGATCTCTCTTAATTTTCTGGTATTTTGCTTTCGGAATTCCTTATGCATTGAGGCAATGTAATGTGTGGGACTACAGTAAGTGCTTAGCGTACGTATCGTAAATATTTATTTATTAATATAAGCGTCTTTGTATCGTGGGCGTATCGTATCGTATATTGTAGTATCGTATTGTATTATATCGTATCGTATCGTTACGCATCGTATATTATAGTGTATCGCTTCGTATCGCATAGTATTGTATCGTATATTATAATGTTTCATAACGTATTGTATATAAATATCGTATCGTGACATAAGTAACGTATCTGTATATAGGTTAATATATTGTAGTGTGTTTATATAGTATATGCACAGTGTAGGTGTTGTATAGGTTTATATAATTGTTTATTATAGCATGTATTTATTTTGTATTGTATGGAACGCTGTATTGTGTATGTATATTTATTACCATGTTGTTATTAACTCGCTTTCTTGTTTGTTTGTTTGTGTGTGTGTGTGTGTGTTTGTTTGTCCAGTCCAAATCTTGCAATCGATTTTTAACTAACTTCCCAACTAGCTAGATATTTGAAACTTTTAGAATAGCTCAGAACACGATGACAATTCATTATTTTAATACTTTTAGCCATCTTTAAGCAGGATTGAATTCATTTTCGGTTAATTTTGTTTTGTAGACTGGTGAAGCCATCTATCGCCCGTGACGGGAACGAAGAGTTAAAAGCAAGTTAATTTCCAATTCTCGAGCTAAACGATTGATTATGCATTTGAACATTTTCTTTTAAGATGATGGGATAATTCATCAAAAAAATTTTTAAGAAAGCATTTATTAATAAATACAATTGTCAAGTTTATATGTTTCAACAGAAAATTTAAAAACATGGTATATATAAAAAGTTCTTTTTATCTTGTAATTATTATATTGTTGCAGTGTGTTTATATTTTGTATGAGTATAGGGTACGTATTGTATGCACTATATAATTGTTTATTGTAGTGTGAATCTATTTTGAACTGAACGTTGTTTTATGTTGTTACTTGTGGGAATCTCGTTTTAACTTTTATCTTGCATGAATTGTGTATGTTTCGTTTAATGTTTTATCACCCGTATACCTTCGGGAAGGACGGATTTCCTTTTCGACTCATGCATTGAGAATGAAAATGTCTGACATCATTTGAAGTCTTAAAATCATTAACATCAATTAAAATTGCAGAATGCATAATTATTTTTATAGCTCTCGGAGTTGAAAAATTAACCGTCTACGAATAATTTTAAAGAATAAACTACCATTTAAGATTTTGGCTGTATAGTTTTTGTATAGGCGATATTTTGGTCACAGTTCCGAAGTAGTTTGATACCTTCTTCAGTATGAACTCGTAAATTAACAAGATAAATTAAAATATGCCATTCCATAAACTCGCAACACTGTAATGATCTTAGCTTTCAGTTTCTACTTTACGGAAACAAGCCCCTCTCCAAAACCTATCATAGAAAAACGATTTATCATTCTTAAATATTTATGAGTAGAAGCAATCCATCAGTGGCTTTAAGAGAACCCTTTTTAGCATATTATGATATGACCGGCAGATGTTTAGAGAAATATTTGAAAGCGGTAAAAATCTTTTGTCACTTTGAAAAAAAAGTAGTAGAAATAAAATCTCAAATTTGTCATTAAATTTCCATATTTTCTCTTCTTTAGATGTTGTTACGAAAGGAAAATATGGTCTATATAAAATATCATTGCACTTTTATACAAGTTTTCCACAGTTCTTTTTAGCTTTTATAAACTCGTTAGATTTCAGTTAAAGAAAATAAAAATTTTTGTAAATTGATAGAAATTTAATTTGAATATTCCAAGTCCTCTATAGATAAAATCTCTGATATTTTATACTCTCTGTTAAAAGGGATTAGCTTAAATATTAACCAAGCGAAGAAAATATACCAGGAAAAGTATTTAGAATCACAATTTTTCGGAGAAAATGGCTTTATCAGAGCAATTAATAATAGCACACAACGTCTGTTGATTATGATATTTAAACATAACTATCATTTATAAAGTTATACTTCATTAAACTTTATACATGATAGTTTCGTCATAAGTCGAAGCATTGGCACTATCTTACGGAAGAAAAATAAAATTGAAAGTACGAAATGGCCTGGAGATCAGGAAATTTCGAGTAGTATTTTTTTTTATATGATCGGCTCGTCATTCGTCTTACAAGGATTCTGCTAGAGAGCGGTCGTTGCGTTGAATTTGATACTCATACCACTTCCTCCCAGTTATGTTCTATTGAACTCAGATCAGGGATATGAGTAAGTTCTGCGATCGATTAATTCCACACTTCAGTTTCAAATAACTACTCCTATACACGACATGTAGTTTCGCAGGATTCTGCTTCGTGATCCTGTTGACAGAGGTAAATAAATCTTATTTTCATAAAACTGCAACATTTTAAATAGTGCCAGTAAGTTAAAAACTTTGCGGTAGACACCAACGCTCATGGAATTTGAAAGAACCAACAAGCCAAGTTCCCGTAAAGCAACTCTATACCTTGTTGGAACCTCGTCGTATAAAACAGTTTGTAGTAAACTGTAACAAAACCGATTCGATGGAATATGGCCTAATCTAAACGCGCCCATTAGAATGGAAGAGGGATATGTGATTCCTGAACTCAAGAAAAAACTTTCAAGCAGTCTTCCGACCAGAAACGATGGAAAACATACCAGTGTTAGCCCGTCTGCACACGGAGCAACTCAAAAGAAACTGATAACTGACTCGAATCACAAACCAGTCCGTGATGAGTCGCAACCTATGTAATTGAATGGACACGGCGCAACTGGTTACAAACCCGTCCGACGGGTTTGTAACCAGTTGCGCCGTGTCCATTCAATTACATAGGTTGCGACTCATCACGGACTGGTTTGTGATTCGAGTCAGTTATCAGTTTCTTTTGAGTTGCTCCGTGTGCAGACGGCCTAAATCTAAACAATGTTTCAAACTCACGGCAGCGATTGGGAGGCTTTATAGAGTTCTTCAGCCGTAAAGAACCACACAATACGTGTTTCTTCAGCGAACAGATTTAGTACTATCTGAACAAGCAATCCCCCCCCCCCTCCTCCATCACCATTATACATATTTTTTGCTCTTCTTTCCAGCATATATTCTTTGCACTTTTTCAAATATTTGGCAATGTTGAATACTTTTTATAGAATTTCATTCGTCCTTTCCAGGTTTACAGAAAGAGGAAGACATTTTCAGTTAAAATCTGCATTCCGTTTGGCGACAGAATTTTTACCGAAATAATATTAAAAGACAGCAGAGAGACACCCTTTCAAATATATCTGTGAAAGAAAAATGAAATTCAAGCTCAAACTTCGTTGAAAACTCGAGACAACGAACTTTCGTTCTGAAGTATGCGGAGTGAAATTGCATGTGGGATGCAATTTGAATCTCTCTTATTCTTGCACAGCTGCGATAACGTCTGACAAGAGAAAAGCGATATCACAATTCAATTTTACAGTCAGATGTATTAGACGATTCAATATCTCTCTCTTCAAAACGTTATCCTTTTTCCCATCCTTTGTACACGAACTATATTTCTGCACTATTGACAGTTGCAAACTTCAGATATATATATTTTTAAATATAGAATGGAAGAGTTGAATAAAATTTTGAACTTTCAAAACTGTACTGAATAGCTTGAGCCATTTTCCTGACTTTAACAGAATATTTGGCACAAACAGCGAGCTTAAATATAGTATATTCAATTTCGATTACTCAAATTAATATTATGACATTATATTAGAATAATTAGATAAAATATTTTAGAACAGTGTCCACATTACGTTATATTAACAGTAAATACGGATACTCATTTACGACACATTTTACAAGAAATAAAATATAACATGCTTCAGTACTTTTCCGTTAGTCGGGCGCAAGTGATATATCGCCAAACATGGCTCACAAGTCGCATTTTCTGTTGTTTTGTTTAACTGTAACTCCCGTAATACTTGTGCGTGACTAAACAAAATATATAAGTAACCATGAATATTTTATTAATTTATTAAATATTTAGTTAGGAGACCAAAAATCTTTCATATCTTTCAAGGTGTCATCAAAAGGAACAGAACTTCAGCTAGGTACGATTGCAAATGGTGGCGTGCTGTTCGCCAGTTATATCGCCAGCGTTATATCGTTATATGGTACTTCTTCACTAATGCTCAATCTTTTGTGCGATTGTGAAGAAAGCAAATATAGTTTGTGGCTAACTAGTCCAATTTTTATTAATGTGAATTTTGGGGTTGTTTAGCTGGTCTCTGAACTTCATGTTCTCTCAGATTTAAACCCGCTGATCCGTCCTCTTCGTCCAACGTTTCATGTGGTACAACACGTCTTCAAAATGTAGCCTGTCTAATACCCATTAAATAGTTTTCCTATGGTTTTTAGGCTGGCAACTTTTCATTCTCGCCAATGGTGATACTTGTTAGGACAAAGGCCAAATGCGCCCAGCTAACGGAATAGTACCCATGTTTCTTCTCGGAGAGCAAAACACGTATACCAGTTACACAAATCTATTTTGAGATGTTTGCTAACATCATCATATCAAGTTACAATTACAATAGAACGTCAGTTATGATATAATGTTAAAAGTTTCAGATTTTAGGCAATTATGTAATGCCAGAAATCGGAGAAATTGAGTCATTAATCAATCCTTTATACTAACGTGAAAAAAGTGCAATTCTTCCCGATTATCATTTATTTCTCCGATAATTCCCAAGTGCAGATTACTCCTAACAATGAGCAATTGAATTGGCATGTTCCTGGAATAAACCTTTGAGATAGACCACCTAAATAAGTGAAATTTGGTACGATTACTTCCATACTTTCTGTAAAAACGTTTTTGAAGAAATCGTTTTAATGGTTTATTTGAAGACAATCTGAATTTTTCAAAATTTCAAATGATTTCTCTCAAAGACGAATACAAAACGAACATCATTCAAGTTTTAGCAATAGGAGTTTTAAATTTAGAATAAAAGGACACTAAGAACAAAGAGAGTATGTAGTGCTAGCAGGAAAAAATATGGATAATTGGATTCACTCTGTTTACTAAGGTACATGACATTCTGACTATCTTCAAACTAGCATCTCTCTTTCTCGGCTGAGAATTTTATCTGAGAATCGAAAGATTTTGCGACATCGCATACAATTAAATTTTTTTTTGTGTTGACAATAGGTCCCTGTCTTTTTAAGTCATTTTAGGACTTCTCAACCAGAGGACTAAAATATTTTAGGATGGGAAATTGCATATGAGAGTAGCAATTATGACATTAAAATTGCTTTAGATTATGGTCACTGTTTATTGTTGCAAAAAACAGTATTCATTATGCACTTCTAAACTAAGCAAAAACAGGTTGGGATTTTTTTAAACACGTCCGCGAAACGGATTCTGTTAACGCTGTAGTCGTTCCTAACATAAAAATATGTTTATACTGCATGTCTTCTTTTGTTTACGTATATTTTTGTAGTAAGGGAATTTTTATCATTCGAGTTGTTATTAAAGGTAAAAATTATAATATCATGAAAGTAAATAGTCAAAATGAATTGAACTATAACACTTCAGTACCAGGAAAAACACCTTTTTATATCGATTAAGGCTACTTTGTCCTTTTGCGTTTAAGAAGCACCAAAACTGCACACTACATTAAAATAGAACTTTGGCTAATAAGCGTAACATTAGAGTTTGTGCATAACGAACCATAAAACTGTAATTTACCAGTGCATCTTTAAACAAAGTAAATGAGCAAATGAAACAGATGTCCAATGTTTCCGAATGGATGGTCACGAATTAATATCGTTACAGATGCACATTATACGAAAAATAATTTTAAAGAAATTGATGAAACTGGCTGTCAATTCGATTTCTGCAATTTCAAGCAAGTTGCATTATTATTATTGCTTTATATAAATTAAATTACATTACTGTTAAACACTGTCATATTGTCAAGCATATTATAAACCAAGTTCGACCCCTCAGTGTGCGAAACAGCAATTATGAAGCAAGGAATAGTGTTTGTGAGTTTACAAAATTTTCGCAATTATTTGACATTCAGGTAAAGATCTTAATTATCGAGTCAATGAAGTGTAATTAAATACCTGCCAACACAAAATAAATATTTGACCTTAATTCGTGAAAACGTTTACCCTAGGCGCACCGATTTTTAATTCTGAATATAAATTTTCTCCTTTCGTCAGTATATTAGCAGGTGACGAACGACGTCTATGATGGATTACTCCCCTAATTGGGTTGCAGTTACAGGGCATTAATTAGCGGTTAATATATCACGAAAGCAGCTTTTAAAGTTTACATTTATTAGGAAAGTTCGTGCAATGCTTTCTTGCCGCGAAGTTATTTCTCAACTGAAAGTGAATTGCTTATATCACTGAATTACACTAATTTTCTTTTCTTACTACGGGAACTTATTAATAAACAGCTGACAATCACGGTTCAATACTTAACGTTTCACGTTTGGAAAATTCTACAAAAGATCGGGAAGTGTAAGGCAAATTCTCGCAATGTCTTTTAACCTTAAAAAAGTTGTAAGATATTGCGAGATGGAGCATATCAATAGACAAGATCAAATAATTCAAATATAGTTGCCCAAAATTATGAACATTTTTCAAGCAAATGACCAATGGTTACAGGATTAGTGTTTCAAATTTAGATGTTGAATCATTCTGCTCAGAAATGAAGCATGTCGAGCATGTGACATCAGTTGCTATAAAGACCATCTTTCCTTATAAAAGAAATATTGAGGTAGATACAGAGGTTTTTGTCGCGTTTGTTAAGAAACCTAACAAACAGATTTCTGAAGCGTCTCAAAAATAGCTCTCGTCATCTTTGTAAAGGTGTTTTCTCGTTCGAGTGTTGAAAACTAACTTCATAAGTTCCTCACCGTGGATCTTATTTATAAAGTTTTCTATTAAAGTGCGCTGTCCACAGCATAGTTTCTTTCGTAGTCACTCCCTCGGAAAGAAAGAGATTTAATAAACCTATTTTTAATATCCGTATACATCACTCAAATTGTGAGCAACATTAGGAAATGATTGTTACAGTTTCTAATCTATATATATAAAACAGTTCCGTGACTGACTGACTGACTGACTGACATACAACGCACAGACCAAACCGCTGGACCTAAAGGGCTGAAATTTTGCATGGCGATTCTTCTTATAGTGTAGGGGTGCACTAAGAAAGATTTTTGAAAAGTTCTTCTTCGATTTTTTAAAATTACATTTTTAAGCTGTTTTAGTAACTTTTAAAAAGTTTGCATTTAAAACAATAATTAGAGGGTTATAAAATTTATATCACAAGAAAGATCATAAAAATTCCTCTAAAATGAAACCCTTTTCGAATCTTTACCTCCATTTTCTGATTTTTGGTGAATATTGTTTTTTTCAATGCGGAGGCACTTGTCACGAAGACATTCACCTATAATTCACCGCAGTTTTGCTGGCCATTTTATTACGAGGGCGCCATATAGGCAGACCAGCGTTGCCCCCTATGAAGGGACGACACAAACGGAAGCGTTTTAGTGGCTCTTCGCTGGATTCGATCTGAGCACCCTCAGCACCGAAAACCAGCGCGCTGTACCACAAGGCCGCCCCGGCCCTTTTTGGTGAATATTTAAAGATTAATTTTTAGAATTTAATTTATTAAATGCTGATCACATGATTTATTTTTGTAGTACTTCAAATAAATGTATCGTCACGGGTATAATAACGAAATAGACAAAAAAAAAAAATTCTTTCTTGCTAATGCAGCAGACGATTGGACATTATCCAAAAATATATTAAAATACAGTAAAAGATATGTTCCTCAAACTGTACTATATTAACTGTACTATATTCTTTAGTATGTCCTATTAGATTTAATTTAAATATTTTCTTCTACATTATTTTGTCTATAAAATATCCCTTACGATTTTTTATAAAATATATATTTTGCATCAATTGTATACATTGATCGTTGTATTTATTATAAATATATATATACATATTTTTTTGGCATTAATTGCATACATTGATCGTTGTATTTAATTTGAATGTACTCCGTAGCGAAGTGCGGATTTTCAGCTAGTGGTTCATAAAAAAAAAACATACATTGGGCAACACAAAATGTTTATATTATTTTAAAATGTACTTAGTATCATTGCTCAGTCCTCTTCCTAGTAAAACAAACATTAGAGGGGAACTGATGTCGAAAAATTTTCTTGTTGACCTTTTACCTTTTTAAACTTCCTATATCGAGGGCTTAATGTGTTTAAGATGCGCATTTCGTTTCATGAGATGCACATCATGCTTCACGGCTTCGTTTCTTTAATCTCTCCCAATTTCAACCCCTATTAACATTCTTTACTTTACATTTTTTCAGAAAGAGTGAATATTTTTAAAATTTCATCCATGTGGGGAGTGCTTATCCTATTTCTCTGCTCATTGTTTTGTGCTCACTGTTCATTACCATGTTTTTATCAACTCGCTTTCATGTTTGTGTGTGTGTTTGTCCAGTACAAATCTTGCAATCGATTTTTAACTAACTTCCCGACTAACTAGACATTTGAAACTTTTAGAATAGCTCAGAACACGATGACAATGCATTCTTTTGATACTTTTAGCCATCTTTAAGCAGGATTGAATTCATTTTCAGTTAATTTTGTTTTGTAGACTGGTGCAGCCATCTATTGGCCGGGACGGGAGCGAAAAGTTAAACGCAAGTTAACTTCCAATTAAGTTCATTTTCTTTCAAGTTGATGGGATAATTCATCAAAAATTTTTTTAAAAGTATTTATTAATACATAGAATTGTCAAGTTTATAGGATTCATTAGAAAATTTAAAAACATGGTATATACAAAGTTCTTTTTATCTTGTAATTATTTTCCCTCTGTCTTTTTTCTTGCCTCATAACGGAACCGTCCAAGTACAGTAAAACCGCGTTTATCCAGACTAAGTGGGACCATAAACAATCCGGATAATATGAGTAATTAGCAAAACATAATCCTCAACTAAGCAGACTTACAGTTTTCTTTCGATCTAAAACTATCTTTTGTAACAAAATTACTTAGTATTGTTTACAAGCCTTTAAAATTATAAAAACTTTTCACATCATTTCTTAACAAAGAATTGATAAGTCTAGTAAAGCTTTCTTAAAGTGAACAAAGAGCATTTTATTCCCATAATTTATTGTACAATCTATACAGGAACTGTACATTGAAATCAAACTAAAAAGCGAATATTTGGCGTACTTGTAGTTACGTTCTTGCTATCATAGCTAAAAATTATTATTTAATATGAACATTAAATAAAACTAATTTTTACAAATCTCATCCGGATTATCCGGAGATCCGGATCAACGAGGTTTTACTGTACAGTCGAACCCCGTTATAGCGAACCCGGTATATAACGAACGAAAACTTTGGTCCCGTCGTTTTCCTATTATACGTAATTTAATTAGCATTGTGTCAGTTTAATGTAATCGATTTTAGTCGATTTCATTCATTAATTATCATTTTTAAATAGATTTTTATCATTTTTCAATACATCATTACTGAATACACATTGCAACTAATGAGTTATACATTTTGTGAACTGTAGCATTTTTCTTAACGTTTCGGATACAGAGAACCACTAGATCAGTGATTCCCAACCACTCTGCCGCGGCACTTTTGTGTGCCGCCAAATTCTTAAAGTGTGCCGCCAAATTTTTAAAATGTATATAGTAAAAATTATGCTTTTTTTATTACGAGTAAAGTTTGTTTAAATTAAAGAAAAGTACACTGTAAAAGAAAACTGTTGTTTTTACAGTTAAATGTCATATTTTTAACTGTTTTTATCCGTTTTAAGTAAACAACTTTTAAACTTATATTTTTTTTTGTGTGCCGCCAAATTTGGAAATCGTTAAAAGTGTGCCGCGACAAAAAAAAAAAAAAAAAAAAAAAGGTTGAGAATCACTGCACTAGATAAAGCGAACAAAACCTTTGGTCCCTTGAAGTTCGTTATAACAGGGTTCGACTGTACAATGAGACGTGTTTTCGTATTTAAGTTCTCTATTTCACCACTCAAAAGAAATAAACCAAAGGACATTTTCAGCCCGCAAGTAATAATATTTCCAGTAGGTTCTGTATATATTGTAATGACCATTTATAAGAATCGGGAATCTTGCACGGGTCTCCGAGCCAGGATGTAGACATTCTTTGAACTCAATTCTCCCGAAAATCTGAAAATTCTGAGGAAAAATCCATTCGACCCTCATTTTTAAAATAATATTCATCACCAACACACATAACTGGTTAAGGAAAGCGGTTCAAGCTCAGTCCGTAAATGGTAATAGTTTCCAGATATTGAGTAGAAGTAGAAGACAAAAAAACATTTGAGGTAGTCTCTTCTAGCGAAACTATCGTGGGTTATTAACGTAGGAATACTTATCGTTGCCTACCTCTTTTTTTTGACGCATTTTCGTACTTTTCTGTTTAACTGTTTACTGCTTGCCCAAGCGATACAGACTGGGTTTGGCACGCCGCCAAAATTATAACTCGCGATGAACGCACGGGCGGGCGGTTTTAGTGTCTGAAATTTTCCTTTCCGGAGGACCATTATTGAGAAATGTAATCCTACGTTAAAAGGAAAAAAAATGTTCAAAAATTCAGCTTTGTCAGGGTTTGACTTTTAAACTTAAGAGATAGGAAATGAAATGAATTTAAAAAAGTTATTGAGAGAAAAAGGAGGCCCATGATTAAACCCTTCAGCGGGCGCGCCCGTATATAGAGTGCAACATTTTCGTCATTTTGAATGCTTTTTTTTTTTTACATATAAGGTTTGAATGTTCTAAGCAGTTTTTATTTATAGCTACACCCTTTCTAATGCAGGTCTGATTTTTATGACCCTTGTATTCCTTTCCATTCATTGGTAGTCGTGATTTAACCATGGTTAATCAACGATTATACTGGATTACAATACGACAAAAGCAGGAGTTGATGTAGTCGATCAAATGTGAAGCTATTGCATGGTATCTCGCATATCACGAAGATGTACAATCTCATTGTTTTTTAGGTTTTTGGACATAATAGGAAGCCATTCGCAAGTTGTCCTTAGATCCAATAAATCGGACAGTTTTAAAAGAAGGCGATTGTATCTGCATTCTTTCGCCTTTAATTATAAACATATCTCACTATTATCAACATTTTTATATCTTGTCATAAAACGCAGAATTATTATTTTCAATCTGAAAAAGAGAAGTTTATTACAAAAGGAATAATCAAGGTTGAAAGAGGCGTTGCACTTTGTGTCACGCGCGCCTGTTGGTGTTCCAAATATTGGCGCGCCCTCTGAAGGGTTAAATTAAAAGAAATACATTGCACTTTTGAAAATTATTTCTTATATATAATTTCTGTTCAAAGGCAAGGTGCATAAAGCCATGCAACAATTCGAAGATGACTACCGTTGAAGATTTTCGGATGCGATTAGCCTCAGAAACATCCAAAGAAGAACACTGCAAATCTGTAACTCTACTCAATACAAAAGAAAATTCGAGTAATTGAAATTATCGAGATGATCATCAGCCAGCATGTAAGTTCAACATTTACTGGTCTAGTAATGATTCGCTATTGTTAAAAGTAAATGAAATGGCGCTATGTGGCAAAGCGCTTTAACCTTTGACTCACAACTCAACGTCTTATAAAGATAATTCCAATTTCCTGATGTGAAGATCGTTAAGGTATAAAAATCAATACATCACTCCCTATGCACTTTTACAGAAACGCTATAAACTCAGTTTCAATGTAATATAATTAATTACTCATGAAACTGCCCAATCGATGTCATTTATTTGGTACATCTATTACACTAGACGATTTTCATTAAAAACCACGTTTGAATGTTGGGTGCGCGAACTTGGTGACATTTATACTAACAGAAACAAACTTCATTATATCTTATCCCGAATTCAATTAAATTGACACTAAGAAAATGAATTCACTTAACCAGCATGTTTAACTGTTAATAATCGCATACTAACCGGAGAAATGAATTTTGTGCTAAACTGTGCGTAGAGAATAATTCCACGACTATGCGCATACGAATTCCAGGCAAAACTAATTATGAATAGGTCCCGTCGTATACACAAAACTTATATTCTCACTCGATTAACCATGGCTGCAGAGATACCTCGCCAATCTTAATTTTTCAATTCGGATGGAACTGCTCATTTAAAAGATAATGATTTTCCTCTGGAATTTGTTTAAACACAGACCAAGAAGCTGGGTGGCCACGAATTCAGATAAAGGCAATTACCCAGATTCCGGAGAAGGAAATCTAGCGAAAAAAGGTTGGCAAACCGTTCCGTCCATTTTGTTTCTAAATATATAAATTGATTATATTTTAGGTTTCATTAGAAAACTGAAAGCATTTTATATGATAATTTTTAAAGGCTAGCCTTGTTACAAACAGTATGAGGAGATACATTGTTCACTTATGTTCTCCCGCTATATAATCAATATCTAATTGAACGCTCCGGTCAAGACTAATAATTAGGCCATTGAACTCATGTATTATATATATTAAGTATTTCTTACAGAAGGACTGAAACATATATTAATAATTATGCAGGAAATATGCCTATAGATATAATTATTAGACATAATTGTTACGACATGCCATACATGTGTATTTGGGACATCTTATGAACCACGAAACCTCGATTTTCGCAAATTTTAAATTTTTATTATTGGCCCGATATGAAAACGACTTGAAATATCAGAAATTAAAATTAAAATTTTAGTTATGTTTAAGCCTTTCTGTTTTGAAATTCTGATTGAACTCCTCTCTCAAGTGTGAATATTATATAGTTGAGCTTCCAAGTACCTCTGATAAAAGGTGTCTTATTATCCCTTGTGTAGCAAAAGTTGACCGTAGCGCTAACCAACCAACAAACCATTTTTGACAAAAGGATTACGTAATAATTATATTAAGTCGCAACTAGAACTCTTTACACAATCACCATTACAAACGTGCATATTTTGACATCTTTCGACCTGAAACTTCGATTTTTGCAACAGTTATATTTTCAGTATTGAGCTGATATGAAAACTACTTTATATATTGGGAAAGTAAAAAAATAAAATTTCTGCTCTCTTTATGGTCTACTACTGATAAATTTCTAATATTCCTTGCAAGACTAATTATTCTGTAATCGAACTTAATAAGTATTTCTGATAAAAGGACTTAACATATCTATAATTCATTATGAAGCAAATAGGTCTATGCACACAGTTAGCTTTACAGGCATGCCTATTGCAGACTATACGGCGTATTTGGACATCTTACGACCTGATACCTCGATCTCCGAAGAATGTTAATTTTTCAGAATTGTATCGATAGGGAAACGACTCCATATGTCAGGAAGTTGAAAGAAAAAATCAGGTAGTCTCTTCTACCGCATTTTATTAACGCAGGATTACTTACCGTTGCTTACCTCTTTTGTATGTCTATATGTATGTATGTGATATATATATATATATATATATATATACAGTGGAATCTCGATCGATCGTTCCTCGAATCATCGTTTTCCTGTAGGTGTGGTTTATTTCATACAGTTCCAATGATTATATTTCTTTGTTATGTTCCCGCATCTATCGTTCAGTTCAGTCGGTCCCTTGAAAAACGATAGATCGAAATTCCACTGTGTGAGTGTGTGTGTGTATATGTTAAAATTTTAACGCATTTTGGTACTTTTCTGTTTAATTGTTTACTGCTTGCCTAATGTCTTGTCCTGGTGTCGTCCTAGCTCCGCTTTCTGTTATCTCCGCACGTCTCCGCTGCCCGTCCAAACAATGTACTATCCAGCGATACTAAATCCTAGGCAGGTCCAGGCTAGTTTATTTGTATCTGTGCTTTGCTGACTGCCTTCTAAATAATATCGTCGAGTTTTTTTAATAAATCAATTTAATGGATACCGTTCGTGAGTCACATCTCCGTTCTGTGCGTCCTTTCAATGCCTCTCCTCGAGTGTTCCTCAGCGGTCCACGACTACCGGAGTTCTTGAATCCCCGTGATGTGCCGTTCTTGCAGCGAGAATCATCTCCTCGACTACGTGAAGTACAGTGAATCATATATATATATATATATATATATATGTATGTATGTGTGTGTGTGTGTGTGTGTGTGTGTGTGTCAAAACATAACTGAACTGTCAAAATATAGTTGACAAGTACGAGGAAAGGGGTTTTAAAATAATAAGAATCTAACAATCCATTTACAAAGCGCGCGTATTATGCTGTGGGGAAAATAATCTTTTAAAAGCGACTTTGAGCGGAAAGCGAATAATTCTAAGGTGAGAGGATTTATTTTTAGAAGGGTACAGGCTTTGGGGGCAAAGTTAAAAATGCACGATCAGCAATAATGAGGGTCCAGATGTCCAAGGATGAGGTCTGCACGTGCGCCGTGCAGCAGGAGGTCGGAGAAAATTAAGTTTTTGGCTGCATATTGAGTGGGAATCTCGTTGCTAGAGGATGCTCGCGGCAGGCGTGCCGATGAAATTAACAAAATGGCTACGTGAAAAGATTACCCTGAAGCGTGGTTATTTCAAGAAACGCAATAAATAAGGATTAAAGATTATCGACTGTCTCGTGAATCCATTCCCTGCCACTCGTCCAAGTATTTAAAGAAGATGTGGACTGCATTATTAATATTTAAACACGGGAGCAAAACAAGCTCCGTGTCATATATGCATATATATATATATATATATATATATATATATATATATATATATATATATATATATATATATATATGCACTTACACACATGACAAGTGAGCTGGTTTGGTAAGCTACAGCATATTCGAAATCAGTCCACGAGTAAAAAACTATGCACAAATTTGTGAAATTTGCACTAAAAAATGTAGAAATTCTAAGAGATTCGCTTGTTTATCAGTTATTTAAAAGATAATTATTAACAACTGATATATACTAAGAAACAGATTTATACACATAATTAGCTTTACAGACTTGCACAATACCACAGGCCAATCACACAAATGTATCTTATGGCGCCAAACCTCAATGTTCTCAGATGGTTCATTTTTTACCATTGGCCTGATATGGAAACGACTCTGAATGTCAGAGAGTAAAATAATAAAATTTAAAAATTTTCCCAAGCAGATGAAAGAAAAAAAATAATGCCCGAACGTTACTTTCCGATGCCTTCCTCCATCCGTGTAAATTATGCAAGGCTTGAATTAGCATGGGTCCAGGGTATATGCTCTTCCACGACGGGATCATAAATTTAAGAATTTAAGTTCCCCATAATCGCTTTCGAAGGTTTCTTCACTTTTATCTCAAAACGGCGAAAGATAAAGAAAAGGGGCAATGGATGGTAAATTTAATGTTCTTTTCTCTCCCCCCCTACCCCCCGTAGCATGTGCTTCCCGTGCAAAAAAATTTTAAGGGTAATCTGCGAGAAAGAAAACTTCTCAGAAAATGGCGTGTGCGAAGGCTATTAAATTTCACAGCAAATTGCTAGTGAAGTAAACAGAAAGAAAGAAAAAAAATTGTAATAACAAAATGTGTTTCTGTCATTACTAGAATGCTGCAAGTATAACATTTAAAAGCAGCAAGAATAAAAACTGCAGGTTTGATATTTTACCGAGCAAAAAATATTTTTTCCATAAAAGGTTAAGATTCAGATAACTTTATAATAGGGTTTGATTTTATTATAGAAGTTCAAGAAGATTAAACTCAATATTCAAATAAATTTATTTAAAGGTAAAAAAAAAATTTATTTAAAAAGCAGAAGAAATAATAGAAATAACAAGAACTCGGAAACTTTGAGCTCTAAGATGTAATATAGCTTGAAAATTTACAAAATTGTTTAATTCCAATGACTAATAAGCTAACAATGGACAACCAGAATGTTTCTCTTTGCTATATATACATACGCATATTATATATAATATATAAGTGTGTGTGTACATGCTTGTGGGAATGTGATATATATATATATATATATATATATATATATATATATATATATATATATATATGATACATATACATATATACACATATATACATATATGTACATACATACATACATACAACCTTTGTCCAGAAAGTTCTGAGAATGTGTCTATAGTTACAATGGATTCTTGTCTTACATGAAACAGCTGTTACTGTCCTTCGAAGTAATCCCCGTACGCGGTAATGCACATCTGGGAACGGCTTTACAAGTCTTGGAAACTCCTGGCGTAGTCGTCTCTAGGGATGACCTTCAGCTGGGTCGTAGCATTACGTTGGATGTCCGAAATGTCCGAAAACCTGTGGTTCTTCAGGGTTGATTTCAATTTAGGGAATAAGAAAAAGACCGGGGGAGACAAGTCTGGGGAGTAAAGTGAGCAAGTCAGCAAGGAACTGCTGCTCCAAAAAGGCAGTATGTGGCCGGGAATTGTCTTGAAGCAGGGTCCAGTTGCCTTGCGTGGCGTACTGGGGGCGTACCCGATTGATCCGTTGCAGCAGCCGTTTCAGTATATCCCCGTACTTAGCAGAATTTAACGTGGTGCCCTCAGGAAGGAATTGTTTAAGGATGAGACCCTCAGAGTCAAAGAATACCACGATCATTGTCTTGATGCGGGATTTAAAGTGGGTGACTTTTTAGGTGACAGAACGTTCTTGGTATTAGAAGCATTTCATGAGTCTGTTTCGCTGATTTTCCAAGTTTGAAACAGAAAAGCATATTCGTTCGCTGATCCGTTTTGAATTTCGACCGAGCGCACAACAACTTTACTCTACAATGAACTGTGTCCACACGATAAGCTAACTCGCAGCGCCGTCGCTCAGGAGCTGGTTCAGACTAGTCTTCACCTGCCCGTCACGGTATGCGCCAGTTGCAAACTCTTACGACCGTGAACACTATGACGTCATTCACCGAACTTTCTGGACAAAGGTTGTACACACACACACACATTATATATATATATATATATATATATATATATATATATATATATATATATATATATATATATATATATATATATATATATATATATATATATTTACACAGACCTACTTGCATATAAATGTAATACACGAGACACGTATGGCTATTACACAAGATTTAGTTCTCTCAGCTTTCCTTCGATATTTTTTCTTTCAAATTAAAATTATTTTTTTAATTATTATTTAAAAAATAATTTTTACCCTCGGGTTCAATAATTTCCTTTTTCACCTCATTTAAAATGAAACAAATGGATCTTTACTCTTTATACAGGTTTTCAATCATTCTGAATCATGCTAGACATAATTAATACGGTAGCTCTATGAATGCTACTGCACTTTTTTCCTATGGTCCAGTGGAGGTTTTCGGGATTTTTCCTTTATCTTTCATCTCGCATGACGTATAATTCATTAAGAAAACTCTAGAAGAAATCAGGCGGTAAAAGAGCAGTGCCCGAGAGAGAGATAGGGCAAATGAAAAATAGTAATATGTTTCTCTCAGTCATTTACTGATTCTGAACTGTTTGGAAAAAAATGGATTAAGGATTTGCGAGTATCATCAACAAGGATTATTTCGTGTTTAATTCGAAAACATGACAAGAGGGTGTAATGGACCATCAACCCTCCTCTGCGCAAGCTCCTTATTAAGGAACCATAATGCTCTCTTAGCTACTTCCACAGCAGTCTCGCAGGAACTAGTATAACTAAATTTAACGGGCTCATAATCCGCGTCGGCACGTTTGTTTTTTTAGGCATATCTGCATGTGCCCCCCCCCTCTCTCTCTCTCTCTCTCTCTCTCACACACACACACACACACACACAACAACAACAACGACGACAACGACAACAACAACAACAACAACCGAGCTGGTTAGGTAAGCTGTGGCACATTTAAAATCAGTCCAGGAATACAAAACTATGAGAAATTTGCACAAAAAATTGTGGAAATTCTGTGGGATTTGCTTGTTTATCAGTTATTTAAAAGATAATTATTAACCACGGAAATAAATTTTTAACCTATTAATTAAACCAGAAAGTATACCCACAAGCATAAAACGGGAATATTGAATTATAAAAATGAACGGAAGGGTGTAAATCGAACATTGAACTGTATTTTAAATATCCAGTAAAAAATTAAAGAAATTCGTTCCCCTTGAACATCTGATAAATAAAAAAAAATTTACATCCTAGAATCGCCTTCTGACTGAATGGGCTGCCTTCCAAACCTTTGTAGAAACGGCTACATATTAAAAAATATATATATAATAAAAAAATAGTGTCTCAGGCAAGTCTTTTTTTGAAATATTATGGAACTAAAGAAAATTCCCCTTCCTGTACATACACATTCGAGCGAAATGCACAATAATATATACCATTGAAAGTAAATACTGAGATGTAAAAACATCCTGGAAACGGATACAGGTATCGAACAATGAGAATTCTTAAAGGATTTTAACTGTCTGTCACAGTCTTGCAGAATAAACATAAAAACTATCTTATGGTACAGAAAAGAGAGAGAGAGAGAGAGAGATAAACACAAACATGACACACACCCATATTTATATAAATTCAAAATTTAAAAAGAGGTGCACCTTAAAACAGTTTTACAACATTCATAGGGCGTTGTGTCCTTATGGCTTCAAAAGTGTTTTACTTGTGTTTTCTTTCTCACCTCACATTTTCTCAAACTCTCACTTCGCTGTAGCAAAAGAAAATAAATTTTGAGGAGCAAATTAGTACTCGCATTTTGACCAGGAGTATCGCGGAAGGAAGGATTATGGAAGCAACCGGCCAGAAAGTGGCAACAGATATCAGTAACAGAGTAGCAAATTAATCAGACATTTAAACGACCAAAGACAGCGTTGAATCCATGGATTCCAGAACAGTGATGCTGCCTTGAAATCAAACTGAAGTGGAATTAACTGAGTAGAGCTATGATGCAGTGAGACGTATTCACTGGTAAGGATTAATAAGTTTCGCGATTGCTTCGTTAGAAAGATGAGCTTATGTCCCTTCGAAGAATTTCATTCACACCATCGTAATTGCTCGAAAATAAACCCAATTTCATCAATAAGTTAACAATTGGTTGTTTAAAGGCCAGTTATAGTCGTTTTTTCATTCTTACTTCAATGAAAATTACAGTAAAAAAAGAATAAGAAGTAGTAAGTAAAGTTATAAGTTAAAAAGACTTAACTTAGTTCCAAACATAATAAAAATATAACGGAAAAACCTTTTCCTAAAAATTCCCAATGGATAATGGAGCAGAATAATTTTTTAAGGTATCTCAAATTTGTAAAAGCTGTAAATAGTTTTCGGCTCTTTAATTTCTTTTTTAGTTAAAAAAAATAATACGATTAATCAAAAAGTTAGAGCATTAAACTGAGAAAGTTGTCATACAACTAATATGTGTAAATTTATGCATAACAACCAATTCTGTTTAATAAGCAAAAGTAATAAGATATTCCTTAACAAATTACCGAAGAAAAGGGGAGGAATTAATTAATCCCCCTTTGAGAATAAATAATACTTAAGACCTTTGATACTGTCCAAATATATGTCTTTTAATATACTTTAACCTTTACCAAACATTAAAGTTTCTTTTACGATCTTTTTTCATGAATCAATTTACTCAAAAAGGCATACTGTATTGTCAATTACTAAAAATAGATACATTTCTGCAAATTGCTGTCTAAAATCTGATTAAATATGCAGCATCTTAAATTACAGGCTATTTACTCCATTAAAATTTATTCAGTTAAAAAGATTTTAGGGACATCGCATTCTGTGTTACTGCGAATAAATGTCAGAGGTAATTAGGAAAAAGGAATTTTGAGTTGAGTTTCTAAAACGGAAACTTAAAAATAAAGTTTTAGTAATTTCTGGATTAGAAAGATTTTACGAATTAAAAGAAAAATTAAAACTATTTTCCACATGTCAGATAATGATAAAATTATCTAATCGCGATAAAAATTTTGACACTCGGAGAGGTTTTATTTTCGATGTGTGTTTCTTGACAGTTTAAAGTCAATCTTGTCGGGCGGTTTGCCTCGATGTGACAGATACGATTCGCCTTTACGGACCAGTGAACATTACTTGCGTCCTGGAGTTAGTGTAGTCGCCCATAGCGCGACGGTTAAGGGGAATAGCAACTGTCATGTCAAATGAACGTCGGTTCTGAAAGGGTTAAGAAATCGGAGTAAATGAGTTTAACCCATTTAACAATTTCTCTGCAGTCACAAAACTTTAACGGGAGTTGAGGCAAAGAGTTTAAATTTTAATATACTCTATCTTCATGACAGCTGATATGGTTTTTATAGAATATAATGGTCAAGGCATATGCTATCAACGTCATAAAATTTAATAAGGAAAAGGGAATTACTTACACAAACAGCTAGAGATATTTTGAGTTCTATATAGTGTGCTAAGAATATACAAGGTGCGCCCATAAAGTAACCGGACAAATTAAAAGATCAATCAATAAAATAAAAAAGTAAAATAATAATCGCCTGACTAGAAAGAGTGACATCTCAACTCGTGTTATAGCCAGTTTAAGCTGGTTATTTAGACGTTTGCATATCAAAGCGTCGTAGTAATTATCATTTACTGAGAAGGCATTGTACAAAAAAATTTGCTTCGGAATGGAACAACGTTGAAACATTAAATTTTGTTACAAATTAGGTAAATCTGCTACCGAAACTTTAGAGATGATTCTAACAGTATATAGTGATGCATCGTTATCAAGAACACAAGTGTATGAATGGTACAACCGCTTTAAATGTGGGCGAGAAAGCATTGAAGATGAACCAAAGAAAGGGCGCTCTTCAACTTCAAAGAAAGAGGAAAATGTGGAGAAAATTAGTTCTTTGGTAAAAGCTGATAGACGTGTAACAACTCAGCAACTTTCAGACATGCTTGGGATAAGCAAAGAAAGCTGTAGATTAAATTTAATTGAAAATCTGAAAGTGAAAAAGTTTGTGCTCGATTTGTGCCTCAGATTTTGAAAGAACAGCAAAAAGAACACAGAAAAGCTTGCTGTGAACATTTGCTGAATACTGCGCAACAGGACAACAATTTCTTATAGCATATCATAGAAGGATAGTGTATAATGCTAGGCCCCATACAGCAATTTCTGTACAACAACATCTTGCTCAGCATTCAATTGTAGTGATAAATCACCCACCATATTCTCCCAACTTATCGCCAGCTGATTTTTTCCTTTTTCCGAAGCTTAAGATGGCCATAAAAGGACAGAGATTGAAAAACGTCTCGGATATTAAATCAAATGTTACGCGTATTTTGCGAACGGTTAGTTCCAACGCCTACAAACAGTGTTTCGATGACTTGAAGAAACGTTGGAAAATTGTATAGACTCCTTTGGCGATTATTTTGAAGGAGATATTTATTTGAAGGTGAGCAATATTTTTCTTATTTATAAAAAATTGACCGGTTACTTTATATATTCATATATACATAGTACGCCCATATTATGCAATTACGTATTTTGACACCTACAACCGTCATAAGTACATTTAACAACTTGTTATAAAATTTCGTTGGATTGTCAAAGTGAATGATTAATTCATTCCCTTTCTAATATTTTATATGTGCCGTTCTGTTCTTTTGAGGCTTCTAAATCTAAAAATGGAGCATATATTCCCCATACTATTTCATTTACATACACAAAAATAATACATAAGATTACGCTTATGAAACATGCGAGTGAATTTGGAAACCATATTAATTTAGAAAGAAGTTTCTATTCGTAACAGTTTTCGGTCTTAACTCATGGAAATCTTTTGAAACTCTCTCCTACGAGCCATTTCCCTGATTGAGAATTGTATCCAGTACTTTAATGTAATACAGAACATTACGTATTAGCAGTAGGTCAAATTCAGTAATGGGCTTAATTCAACCAATGAATTTGGAAAACCTACGAATTTGGTTATTTTATAGCTTATCAATCGAAATTTTCTATGAAAATGCTTAAAACTTTTGTTGAGACAAGTTTTTATACAATGATGTCTGTTATTTTGCAAGTAAGGACTATTTAATTAAGTTTTTCCTACATTTTTTTTCCTCATTTAGCAGGATTTCCTCATACATTTAATAAAATATCTAACAGGGAGGTAGAGGGAGAATAATGTATATCTAGGGACAATCTTAGTTCCCCCCTCCTCCTTGGCCAATGTAAAGGGCCTTTTCGGAATGTAATTCTACGCCTCGTTGCACTGCCTGTCAGCGCCTCTATGTGCTTTCACACCAGGAACGAGTTAACTGTTTTGTTAACTCCACTGTGCTTCTGCGTAACTTTTCATGAATAACTTAAATCCTGTAGAAACAGGTTACGTATTTTAATTTTTAATGATCTATTTATACATCAATTATAAACTATTTAATTAGCTTTTGTTTAAAAATTCATTAATTGGATGAAAAAGAAAGGTAAGTAAAAAAAGATAACGAGACGTTGATAAAACACGCTAGTGAATTCCATAGAAAAATATTTGTCAAAGATAAAAACTTTTGTTCTCTGTCAACTACATTAGTGGACCATTTTTAAAGGTTTTTCAACGTTTTCCGACAGTCTAGATAGTTAAACTTTTGTTTTCATTCGTGCGTACACTATCGAGATAGTTGGATCCGCTTCAGAAACTTCTTGTTAATAACGAGAATTTTCACACATCAAATGATAATATGGACGTACAATTAATAGTATTTTTTAAATCGATCCCGTTATGAAGGCAATTTCAAGAATAAAAGTTCAAAAAGTGGTAATTTATGCTTGCTATATTTAAAATTTTAAAACGCAACACGAGAATCTTCGGTTTTGTATCAGACTCTTTCAGATTTAAAACAAATTAGATATAAAATAACTAACTGTAGCCTGCTATTTTATCCTGAAATGTGTTTTAAAGTCAGCTAGGCTACAACGCCATAAATACAGCAGCGATATATAGGGTACGAGCTCGATAAGTGTTGTCCATTCAGGAGCACTATTTATATGATGGTTGGTTGTTGAGGGCGCTGCAGTCGTCTTTTGCTACACGAGAGCTAATTGGACCAGGCCCTACTGCTGAAAGCCAATTCCGAACAGCTAAAAACATCCATGCCAACAGTGGGGCTCGAACTCAGACTCAGCTGCTTATACATCTCAATTGCCTATTCCATCCCTTCAGGAAGGTCCCTTGTGTATCTTCCTGAAGGGAGGTATATAAAGGACAAAAGAAGCAGACGAATCAATCAACTTATTTTTTCTTTTTAAAGAATGAGTCAATTCAAATTAGCGGGTTCACTCATTGCAGAGGATTCTAGTAAAAAGACAACCATGAATCATATGCAATCAACACTTCTTCAATTCCATAATAAATTAGAAAGGACGGCTACAGTTTGCGGACTAATTTAAAGTTCTTTGTGAGGCCGAGGAATATTAAATACGATTGTCGTTATGAACAATTCGCAACTGCCTACATACCTTCGTAGCGCCAATCACACCTAATGCTCCTCAGTCTGATGATGAGCTATTTAGTTCAAAACATGTAGTCATTCTTTTTAATTTATTGTGGAATTTAGGAATCGTTGATTACGTGCGAATTTTCCACGAGTTTCCCGTAAGTCCTAGCCAGGAATCAACCAATCAGTTTGACAATGATGACGATCTTGTAGTCTGCAGATAAACTATGCGATGAGAAAGATACAGGTACCTTTGAAAAAGAAAAAGAGGAAAAGATTGAACGCAGCAGAGAATCATTATGAGACTTCTTATCATCGGACAAATTGAAGACAGACAGATCAGGTCCACGATCACGAACCGATTTCCGAGGATGGCGCATTGACTTCGCCACCTCACCGTGGGCGAGGCGTTATCACCCGTCCCATCTCTGTCCCACACACTCGCTCGCCTCCTGTCTCGTTCCACTTCGTTAGCTAGCCACGAAGGCGTGTACCGGCAATCAGTCTCTCTTGTACTTGTGTCTCAAGAATTCAAATGCATCACGCACCAAGTTAGACTTCGTACTAAATGAGATTAAATTAATTTAAAATACATAACTGCGAAATTTAAAACACAGTGAGAACAAACACATCACTCACCTAGTTAGATTCCACATTAAATCAAAGTAATTTAAAATGTAAATTGCGAAATTTAAACCACAGTGAGAAATAAAGGGTCAAAAACTTCACAAGTCAAGAGTCTGGTCGCGAAGGTTGATGAAGATGCGGATTGCCAAATAGAAAATCGAGGGGCGCTAGATATGGAGTTGTTGGTTGTATTCCCATAGCAGGGTGAAATGGCAAAATATTGAGTATCCATGTATGACCCAACACTGATATAACTGAGAAGCGGACAGTTAAAAGCAATAATATTGCTCTAATTGGCACGTATTACCAGCATCAGGGCAAAGCCAAACGTCTTTGCTGCGTAGTAATCTCCAATTCCTCATCCTACCACCCGTCAGGTTCAGCCGGACACGGAGCAGTTAAACACCACACTAAATGCAAACTCCCGCTATTTCCCTGGCTCGATGTCGCAGAGAAATTATGTGCATTGTATACAAATTATATCTCTGAAATAGAAAAACTATTGTCTGGGAATGATCGTTAGTTTATCTGCAAATCATTGCAAGATAGAATCTCAAGAGCTTGCAACTTGCAGCAAATCCATAAGCAGGAGTTTAATAATAGCATGACGGCAAGGCATGGAAGACCTGTGCCTAATCCAGTCCCCTACAGATCACAAGTACTAGAGAATTATGAAATATACAAGGTACCTTCAAACATATTTTATATATTGTTTTCCCTAAATAAAAAAAATATTGGCTTTTGAAATAAGGCAGTTATGAATTGCATAATGTATTCATGATATATGCCAATATTATGAATGCTTTGCAATTGCTAATTTCGAAATCGTGTTCCAATCATGTTTTCGAAATCATGTTTCGAGACGTGTCCTTATGTATAAATATGAATGTAATTTGCGAGGAAAATTTTCTAATATTTTATTATTCCCCGCTAACGTTTCAATACAACACACAACATTGATTACGCGTATTTATGGAGACATCTCATAACTAATTCAACAAACGTCCGTTTCAGAGGATTTTTAAAATTCACAAAACGAAAATATTAAATTGGGACGTGAAAAATCATCACCGAACTCTAGCTTTATACTCTGATGTGCGGTTGCCCGGGTAACGCTTTAAAGTCGAATTTTCTCTGACAGTATTTTGATTAAAGAGAGGGATACACTTAACCATTCGCTTTCATCATTAAGCTTTTTTATTATTAATAATCTCGTCAATAACTTTTTAGTTCTCGCCCCTCAGCAGCGAAAAAAAGTGAACGTAATATTTGAAAAATAGAACATTACCTTACAAAGAATTTTGAAAAAAAATTACCTTTCTGACCATGATTATAGATTTGCCTGGTTGCAGAAAATTTCATAAGCGGTTTCTAATATACGAAGCAAACAGATAACTCTTCAGCAAAATAATCTATAGAAAGCAAACTATAGACACTGAACAAATTCTCATTGTAACTGATAAACATAACTTTGTACAACCCACATGAACACCATACTGTCTGTGCAAATAGGTACTAAAGGTTATAGCTGTAAGGCATAAGGTTCATTCAAAACATACCAATGAAGTTTTCATAGAAAGAAGCGAATCTAGAATCATAAGATTTCGCGAATAGTACTCCTTTGGGGAATTCACAGTAATCTTACTCCTAACAGTTAAATTTATATGATGACTAGTTCATTTTCACACGATAAAATTATAACAATTCAGTGTATAAATTCTAGCTTAAAAAATACTAAACTACAGAATGAAAATCACAAGTATGAAAGCGAATAGTTAAATTACATCCTAGGAAAATAGCCAAGATTACAAAACCTTCTGTTGTAATTTAGGAATTTCGAATGTTAGAGTATTTTTAAAACAAACAAAAATATCCCTTTAATCTATATCGTAGGAAACCAGATTTTTCCATTTTTACTTATTTATTCTATTTTTTTGGTGTGAGGGGGGGGGGGATAATCCTCTGTGAAAAGCTGTTGAAATAATCACAAGATTCAATCATGACAACAAAAAAATTAATTCCAGGAAATGAAAAAAAGACACCAAGGAAGAAAAATGGCACTGGAAAGAAGACAAACATAAAACATCCATAATCCCACGCGCCACTATTTCTGACTGAATACTTTTGTCAGCAAATAACAGTGTTTTACTACCTACATTAAATGTCCTCCAAGTTCCCAAACATTACCTCTGGAGGGGCATGGTAAAGTGTTCCGGTCTCGTTACTTGACTCGGTTCAAAATTACGGGACCGGTATGTTTCAAACGGGTGCAGCGTGGACCCACCCCCTGTTGTGCACCCGGGCAACGCATGCGGTGAAGTGGTCACACACTTCTGGCTTCTCCCGGAGAAGAGCATACACTCAGCTCCCAGCCATTGGAGGAGGGAAAAAAATTTAAATGGCCGAAATTCACTATATCTATATAAACAGTATCTGAATATAGGTGCAGAAAAATATATTGAAGTAAACCGAGATCTAATGAAATGAATAAAGATTCACATAAAAACATATCCGAATCAACGAAGGAAAAAATAATCGTTCAACAAACTATTCAACTTCTTGTATTTCTTACACATCCTTTGTAGAAATAAAGCCATTAGACCGTCCTTTTGTTGTTGTTGCTTATGCCACTTGACCGACATCAACATCAGATCAAGTCCCGAAGGCTATGGGCGATGAAAGTGCGGCTCCTGTTTTGAATTAGCACCACAAGGGTCGGAGTCCAACTTGACTAAATGACCGGTCCCGTAATTTTGAACCGAGTCAAGTGACGAGACCGGAACACTTGACCCCGCACCTCCAGAGGTAATTTTGAGAACTTGGAGGACATTGTAACCACGCCCTATTTTACGTTCCCCGGCCACCATTTGTGAACACGGCGGTAGCTTTGCAGCGACGAGCATCGAACGAGGGACGTTCAGATCACTGGCCCGCTGCTCTTGCCAACTGGGCTAGAGACCGTTCTTTTTCGAGCGCTTATTTTTACATCAGGCTCATTCAATATATGAGCCGCTCACTTGCCAAATCGATTAACTCCATAAAACAGAAAGCGGAAAGAAGTGATAAATAATACGCATTGCTTTTTAAAATTCCTCTTAAAATACAAATTCAGATAAACATTGTGGAATGTATTATTGCAGATTTAGCTTTTATCTAGCGACATATAAAATGTATAAGATAGAATATCCTTGGAGTCATCGTTATTATTATTACAATTATTGAATGACTGATGGAGCTAACCGATTTGGCAAGTGGAAAAAGTAATAACATCTAATTCAGTCTTCAAATTAATATTTATTACAGAAAGAAAAATTTGCAATAATTGTTTTATAGTTCACAAGTACTTACTTCTACAGCAGTTAGACTGTCACTGACCCATTTATTTTACTACTTTTGTGATGAAACAACACTTAACGTTGACCGTTATCCTCAAGTACTTGCTTCTGCGTTTGAATGGCATAATCACAATGATTTACACATTAGAGTATGAAGTTAACTGGATTTGCTACTGAAATAAATTATTTAAAAAAAATGCCAAAAAAATTGCCATTCAGTGGTGTTAATCAATATTATTAAGTAAATGGATTATGAATGTAAAAAGATAAGAGTTAATCAAGTGCTAAAATTTTTAAAAATTCAAAAAGTGGAGTTAATCGATTTGGCTTGTGAATAGCTCATATGTTTTCCCAGTTAGAATATTTGATCAAGATTTGTTGTTGTTGTTGCTTACGTTTCTTGACCGACAACAACATCAGATCAAGTCCCGAAAGCTATTGGCGATGAAGGTGCGGCTTCTGTTTTGACTGGCACCACAAGGGTCGGAGTCTGACATGGTCAAAAGACCAGTCCCGTAATTTTGAACAGAGTCTAGTGACGAGACAGGAACACTTGACTCCGCACCCCCAGAGGTAAATTTGAGAACTTGGAGGACATTGCAGCCACGCCCTATTTTACGTGCACCAGTGGCCATTAGTGTACACGGCAGTGAATTTCTCAGCGACGAGCATCGAACCAGTGACTTTCAGATCACTAGCCTGCAGCTCTTGCCAACTGGACCACTGCGCCCGTTTGATGGCGATATATTATACCTACAATAAATTTTGGGGGGAAAACAAGAAAAAGATCCTTGTATAATCAACGTTTTATATCCTTATTTATAAATCTTATTTATAAAACGCAATAAATATGTTTATAAAACACAAATTAATACACGTAAAAGTTTCTAGTTGGTTTTATAGAATATTTTATTTCTAAATGAAATAAAACAATTTTTTTATAGCATCTCTTATTTTACTTTTAAATGCAATGGTCCCTCTTTGCGGAAGACCTCTTCATGCATTTTCTACATTTTCCAAACACATCTCGAAGAACTTTTATTCAAGCACTTCATAGTTCATGCAAATGTCGTTCGCTGGCAGGTTGTTTCAAAAAGCTATAAATTGACCGGATCGTTGAGGGTTCCACTTTCCTTAAGAAATGGTATTGGAGAAATTGTCGTGTGTTGGACCCTTTACTTTTCTTGCTCTGACGCGAGGTCGCCTAGCAACTGAAAATTCGAGCTCGATCTGACAAAACTAAGTAATAGTGTAAGGCTATTTGCTCATTACTCGGAATTTTCCGTCTCTGTTTACTTTTCCCTACTTTGGAGAACAAATTTTGAAATAAGAAAATTGGAAAAGTTTTAAAACATATTGATCCCCAAATTAGGTTACATAGTTGATGTGAACTCCAGTCGTAGGGGGTATTTTATAATTCTGGTATTAAATGATGTTATGTTATTACATTTAGATTGTTCACCAAAGGAATTTCTGAGCGGTTAAAACACACTATACCTGATTTTTCCCCCGAATAATTTAAATTTAAAAATATTATTTGCATTTTTTTAAATGCCCCAAGGGGTAAAATTTATTACGGATTGCAACTAAAAACAAAAATCTTTAAATTCAAGTCCGCAATCCTTAGACACATTTTCTCCATAGGTTAACACTGAGTTGAGCGAATCTAACAGAGTTAGTACACAGCAGCCTCAAGATGTTATTTCTGTATTCCAGAATGGAGGGGAGAAAAGTGCCTATCATATTATGCACTGCACAATTTACAAAACTCAACTGACAAAATAATTTCTCAATCTAAGAGCATTACTATGAGTTGCCGGGAGGAATATTCAGTTCATGATAGCCCAAGTAGCATTCTCAGTTTCTGGGATGGTAGTTTTTCCAACAAGGGCTTGTGACGGCCCTGTGGTACAGCGCCTTGGTTTTCGGTGCTGAGGGTGCTCGGATCGAATCCCGGCGTTGCGCCACTGAAAGCCTCCGTTTGTGTCATCCCTTCATAGGGAGTAATGGTAGTCCGCCTATATGGTGACTCCCATAATAAAATGGCTATCAAAACTGTGGTGTACTATGGCGGTAAGGATATTACTGGCGGTAAGGACATGACTGGCATTAAGATAGGGTGCATAGTGGAAAGAAATCTAACCTTTCAACCTTACTTAATCATTTGGTGCAGCTAAGATTTTCGTGGAGTGAACGAAATATGTGTTGCCAGTCGAAAATCTTAGCTGCACCAAATGCTCAAGTAAGGTTGAAAGGTTGGATTTCTTTCCACTATGCACCCTATCTTAATGCCAGTTATGTTGGAAAAAAAATTTTTTTTCCAATGCGGTGGACGGTTTCTTGGACAATATCCTTACCGCCATAGTACACTGCAGTTTTGATAGCCATTTTATTATGAGGGCACCATATAGGCTGACTACCATTACCCCCTATGAAGGGACGACACAAACGGAGGCTTTTAGTGGCGCAACGCCGGGATTCGATCCGAGCACCCTCAGCACCGAAAACCAAGGCGCTGTACCACAGGGCCGTCACAAGCCCTTGTTGGAAAAACTACCATTCCAGAAACTGAGAATGCTGCTTGGGCTATCATGAACTCAACATTCCTCCCGGCAACTCATAGTAATGCCCTTGGATTGAGAAATTATTTTGTCAGTTGAGTTTTGCAAATTATGTGCAGTGCATAATATGATAGGCACTTTTCTCCCCTCCATTCTGGAATACACAAATAACATCTTGAGGCTGCTGTGTACTAACCCTGTTAGATTCGCTCAACTCAGTGTTAACCTATGGCGAAAATGTGTCTAAGGATAGCGGACTTGAATTTAAAGATTTTTTTTTTCTTAGTTGCAATCCGTAATAAAGAAATTTTACCCCTTGGGGCATTTAAAAAAATGCAAATAATATTTTTAAATTTAAATTATTCGGGGAAAAAATCTGGTATAGTGTGTTTTAAACGCTCAGAAATTCCTTTGGTGAACAAAATTTATAAAAGGAATCCTGTTTCAAGGGGCAGAAAAGTTTAGGCTATCTGAAAATACCATTTTGTTTGGTTATCAGCATTTATGTAGCTGTAAATAGTAGACAATTTTTATCCATAGGTTAACATAGAGGTGAGAGAATCCAATATGGTTAGTACACAGCAGCCTTAAAGAAGAGTCACTAATCGTTAGCCCTAAATACGTCACAAAAAATTTACAATATCGGATCTGTGGAAAGCAGTGTTAAAATTTTATTCGACTGCAAAGGGTTAAAATGAGAAAGAAGCATTCGACTTATCGCTAGAAATTAATAATGAAAGTAGTAACTGATTTTTAACATAGAATTATTTAATGAAAGCGTTAATTATCTTTGAATGAATTTCGTGATTGTTAATCAGCAATACTGGCAATTCTTTAAAACCATTTCTCAACAGACCTAGTAAAAGAGTGTTAAGTGAAATATTTTTAGCAGACTTTAATATGTTTACTCTGTTATCATGTGGATTCATTCACAAAATACACACATATAAAAGTTCACATGATCGAGTTTTCTTGAAGACGGTATGAAATACAGTGAAACCTTTCTAGCCGGACCCCCCTATTTTACGGCAACCTCTCTAAACGACCATATTTTGTTCAGAACGGATTAAAGACTCCATAGAGCCAATGATATGGAAGAAACCTCTTTTCGACGACCACTCCCTCAAAACGGCCACTTTTTTTCGGAACCATGTCTAGCAGCCTTTGAGAAGTTTCACTGTACATATTTCCAGAAAAAACATTTTTTAATTTACGGAATTTAACCGTAAAATTTTAAAATAATACATCTAGGGCTATTTCCCAAGATTCCATAGATGGGAGAAGTAAACCTCCTCCAGGAAAAGTAGATCACCTTGTTTAAGTTCCTTTTGTCTCTTTATTTAAACGACAGAAAAAGTAGCGAGAACAATATGAAGATAAATAATGGCCGTAGTATCTATTCCAAGGGGTCTACAACTTTCTTTTCATACGTCTCAAATGCGGCAAAAGAAAAAAATTCCAGGGGTGACGGGGGGCGCTAGTACACACAATTGTCTTTTGATAACCTACATATATAATACCGAGAAAAATAAATCCCGAAGAAAAATGTTGTCTGTAAGTTGTCAGAATATAATTGATGTCAGGAGAAAAATAAAAATAGCTGTCTCAAGGTCAAAGCGAATGGTTTTACAGGGCGGAAAATATTTCTAATTTGTCACTTCTGTAAAAGAATATATAGGGATGTTTATAACTTATTAATTCAAAGCAACAATTTATTTTATAATGCCAATTTTAGATCTCGTAATAAAAAAATGAGAAGGTTAAAAAAAGCTGGCGGAAAAGTATGCGTATAATATTTCATTTTGAAAAAGATTGCATGATACAAAAAATACTTTTCGGAATCAAGTTGTACATTCTTTATTGTGTCAGTATTGTTTTTTTGAGAAAAAATATGACAGTTATAAAATCAGAGAAAAATAGGGTAGAACCGATAAATTCAAAATTTTGTCACTCATTTTAAAAAAATAGACTACATTTTGAACAAATCCTTATTATGAAAGTACGTTAACCTTTTCTGAATTTAATATAATTTTTAACTAAACTGTAGAACCCAAATTAGAACATCTGTTCTATGCCTTCCTCTCAAGCCAATTTTAGATCTCAAAAGCTGAAAATATGACAACCATAAAAGACAAAGTAAAAATTGGCAGAAGAGGAACATTTGCTTTAAACTGAATAACATATATGATATTTGAATTCGAAACACTTTTGTGACAGCTTCTAATTCAAAATATACAGGAGAAAAGATAGAAATATATATAAATCGAAAAGCCTTTTTGAAAATATCATTTGAGTAAGAATTTAAGTTTACGTACCCCAACACATACACAATCTGTCAACTTAGGGAAATGAAAATTCGGGAATTTTCATGAGGTGTCAAATTTTAGTTTGTATGTCTGCTCGAAGATGGAATCTCACTAACGGCGAGAATGAAACGCTTCTTTTCATAGCAGAACTCAGGAAGACTTTAAAAATTCTGCTTCTAGACAAATATTTTTTTGGCTCATTTTACACAAATGAAACACACAAGTTTTATACGTGTGTAATTGTAATTGCATCAAAAATGTAAAATTGCTAGTATATAATGTAAATTGAAATTGCAAATCACAATATATTGGCAATGCAATTGTTAAATGTAATAGTAAGAGTAATAGTATTTGAAATTGCATCAAAGATGTAAAACTGTTAGTATATAATGTAAATTGAAATTGCAAATCACAATATATTGGTAATGTAATTGTTAAATGTAATAGTAAGAGTAATAGTATTTGAAATTGCATCAAAAATGTAAAATTGTTAGTATATAATGTAAATTGAAATTGCAAATCGCAATATATTGGTAATGTAATTGTTAAATGTAATAGTAAGAGTAATAGTATTTGAAATTGCACCTTAAATGCAAAATTGTAAGTAATAATGTAAGTTGTAATTGTAAATTGTAATATGTTTGCAATGCAATTGTTGAATGTAAGATAAATAAGTGTAATTGTAATTTAAATTGCATTTTGAATGTAAAATGACAATTATATAATGTAAATTGTAATTGTAAAGCACAATCAGTTTGCAGGGTATGAAAAAGATAAATTAATAAATAAGTAAAGGGTAAAAAGAAAGAAACAGGGAACTGGTCTGGACCTTGCCATTACAAATTGGTTAAATAGATAGATTAGGTTTGCGAATTGTAAAGGAAAAAAAAAATCCGGCTTGGGGGTGAGTTCGCCCCCGAGCCAGTGGGTCCCTGCTGAGCGGATTGCTGGCGGGACGACTTGGCATCAGTCAAATTTGCCGTTTAAGCTTAACGCTGTGGTCGGCGGAATCTTTAGAACTTTACACAAAGGAAATTAATTGAATTCTTTTAACATATAACACCGTTAAAAAGATAAGATAAGTTTTCTGAAGTTTGAGATTTCTTTTTTACAGAAAATTCGGGAGGGCAGGCAGCTTTTGTTCACGAAAATGGAGCACTTACTCATTATGGACCACGGAAAACATGGAGAGAACAAAGTAAACTGGAAACTCGGGTAGATTGCTGTCTACCTCAGTTACAAAGAAGGTGAGGGGAGAATATGCAATTAACAAAACAAATTAAATGTTTCACAGATTCTTTACTTAACTAATCTTTAAAAACTTGATAATGCAGTAACAACACGATAAATGAGCAAGTTGGGGTTCCAAATCTTATGTATGTAATAAGTATCTTTTTAGGCGTTTATTTTTCAGGTGTAAGAAGTGACACCGTAGATATTTTGATCACTGCGTCAGAGAAAGTATAATGGAAAATGTTACTTAATCCACATAGTTTTTAAAATTTTTCAGCGATTTTATTAGTTTTTTAACGAATAAGCAAGCAGTATGATACAAAAATGTTTAATTGCTTTAAAATTTAATTTTAAAAAGAATCAAGTAGTATATAATATTTCAATTACAAAAAGATTGCATAATATAAAAAATACTTTTGAAAATTTCGGAATCAAGTTGTATATTCTTTATTCAGTCACTACCGTTTATTGAGAAAAAAAATATGACATTTGTAAAATCGGAGAAAAATAGGGTCGAACCGATAAATTCAACTTTTGTCACTCATTTTTAAAAAATCGACTACATTTTGAACAAATCTTTATTATAAAAAATATATCTTAAATATATGTTTAATAAGAACGAAATTAATGATCTGAATCTAGCAATATTTAAATAAATTAGTTTAATCAATACCTCATTAACAACTTCAAAATAAATTTATCAAGAAGTTGTATTTTACTATTTATTTCATTGCAATGCAAAATAATACAATTTATTAACAAACAAGGATCCTCAAAGAGGTAAAGCGTCTTGAAAGTTCGCCACTTTGTTTATGAATTCATAATAATGTAATCTTTATTTTTATAAGTTAACACAAAATAAGAAAGGACTAAAATCATAAAAGGACATTCAGCTATAGATCACTACGGTTAGTAATTCAAATGTCTCTCTAAACCTGTTTATCTTTTTTGAGAAACATTCCTGTAAATCTGTTTATTATTTTTTAAGAAACATTCCTGCTTACAAAGAATTTATGAAATTTCATCTCACGTTGAAAAAAAATTACTTAAAGGTTTCTACAGCACAAACTTGTTTGAAACAGACAAAAAATAAAAGAGATCACAACGTCAGAAGTAGAGAGGGGTGGAGTGCACTTACCGCTGACTTTCGTTAGCTCCACCAGAGTTTATTTATTATTTTTTTAAATTTCAGTTCAGAATACTTCAAATGCAAACGCATGAAACTTTGACAAAATTAAAAAAACTTTTATTATGTAAGTTGATTTATTACAAAAATCTCTCTCAGACTGGTTGTATCCATTAATTTTATTATATGGCACAGATTTAATAAATCACATTATTCCATCTTAACTATTTTAAAGTCTAACTTTAACACCATGTTTAATTTCTTTATAGTTAATATTTTTCGAGCTTAATATTTGCATTCTGAAATTAAATACAGCCATAAATAATGAATTCTTACTCATTAGCTTTGCTGCTCTACTTAAAAAAATGAAATTTCTAAAATTTTAAGATTTTTACATTCTTTTAGATACCATTTTGACAGAGTAATTTCAGCTATCTCATTGTAAGTTTCTGACATACATATAAAACTTCTTTTAATATTTCAAAATAATACACTAAACTTGCAAACAGATCGAGAATTATTTAAGACATAACTATTAAAACATTCCATTTAAAATTTCCAAGGAGAAAAGAATTTAATATGAAAGGCCTTTGTGGTTTTTACTCTGTTTTCCAGTCAATTTTTAGTAAACATAAAACCCGATCCAAAAATATTTTTTGTCTATTGACCTCCTTTGTCTTTTTTTGTCTATCGATATTATTAGCGCAAATGGCGAAGATTCATTCTGTTTAAATTCACTTTTTTCTCATTACATGCAATCAGCCGTAGATTACAAGTACGGTACCCAGTGCCAGTCTTAGGAGTTTGACTAATAACGCCGTTTTACATTTTATCATATTTTTTACTTTCATAATGTCTTATCATGACACACATTTTGATCCATATTCATTATACCGTTTCTATTATTAGTTGCTATCATACGAGTCTACTACGGATTAGATCCATACAAAAGCAGCCATCTTTAATCAGAAATTCTGCACTTAATAAAACACTACAAGCTTTATTAGTATACTAGCTGAATACCCGTGCCAAGCTACGGAGTACATTTTTAGGATAATTAAAATGAAAAAATAATGAAATTGCTTTGTAGAGGAATATAGTATGATGCAGTTAATATATAGTACAGTTTGAGGAACATTTCTTTTACTGAATTTTAACATTTTTTGTCAATTTATTTCGTTGTTATGCACGTGGCGCAATATTAATTTAAAGTATCACAAAAAGAAAAATCTCTTGACCGGCATTTAATAAATTAAATTCTAAAAATTAATCTTTAAAAATTCACCAAAAATCAGAAAATGGAGGTAAATATCCGAAAAAAAATTTCATTTTAAAGGAATTATGATCTTTTTCGTGATATAAATTTTATAACCCTCAAACTATTATTTTAAATGAAATCTTTTAAAAATGTTACAAAAACAGCTTGAAAATGTAATTTAAGAAAAATCTAAGAAGAATTTTTCAAAAATCTTTCTTAGTGCACTCCTACACTTTAAGAAGAACGCCATGCAAAATTTCAGCCCTTTAGATCCAGCGGTTTGGTCTGTGCGTTTTCTAGAAGTCAGTCAGTCACAGAACTGTTATATATATATATATATATATATATATATATATATATATATATATATATATATATATATATATATATATATATATATATATATATATATATATATATATATATATATATATATATATATAGAGAGAGAGAGAGAGAGAGAGAGAGAGAGAGAGAGATTTATATTTTTTTCTACCGTTGATTAAAACAGCATTTATAACATTACACTTTTATAGAGTTTCATTCTTCAAACATTTTGTGCTGATCATTTTTTGCAGCAACTTTTTTATTTGCTGTTTTACTTCCATCATGTACTAAGGACCACATTTATCACTTTGCATTTTTAGTACCTTGCTACTTATATCGCTTATCAAGTTTTATCCCTGTACAATTTTTCTTCTACTGCAGATTATAAAATCGCATTTAGTCCATTGTATTTTAACATTATACTCGTTATCTTCCCATTCATCATGCCACTTCTTTAATATATTACTAGTATTATAGATTAGAAGCGCAGTAAGAATTTTTATTACGAGCGTTCATGTATTTTTATTTTATTTTCGTATCATGGATTAGAGACGCATGAAATCTTCTGCAGCATTTTAACATTATACTCGTTATCTTCCCATTCATCATGACTTCTCTAGAATACATTATAGATTAAAAGAACAATAAGTAATTTTTTTAAGAGTGTTTATAAATTTTTATTTTTATACCAGGGATCAGAGACGTTACGATGTAATTCTGCAGCCGTTTTATTAATTATATGTGTTTGCCTCCCTTAAAAGTTTTTGTACTGCATTACATTGCCTGAGGGGTACATTTGCATCTTAAATCTCTCCTTAAAATTCTAGCAATATTATACACTATCTACCAATAACTATTTGGACACCTGTGATTGAAAAGAAAAACAGAATTTATTCATATTCAATAGCTGAAAGAGCCTCCACGAGAGGAAATTACAGTTTCAACCCTCCGGGGTATGCTTTCCACAAGTCCTTGTATGACGGCTAGTAGTATTTTCTTCCAATTGGCTTCGAGAAGACATGTAAGTTCCGTCACCGATTTTGGACGGTTGTTGCACCCTTTAATTTGGCGATTCAACTCGCCCTAGAGGTTCTCGATAGGGTTCAGGTCTTCGCTGTGTGCAGGCCAATCCATTCAGTTAATCCCATTGTCACCATACGAATCCATGGTAGACGTCGCAACATGACAGCTGGCGTTGTTGTCCTGGAAGTAACATGGGTCCAACCTGTAAAACTGCCGCAACGTAGGAAGCACACTGACATCCAAAATAGTGCAGTAGTCGTCGTCAGCGTTGAGCTTACCAGGAATTGGGACCAGGGGTCCCGGTCCATACCAGGAGAAACATCTCTAGACCATAATTCCATCTCCAAACTTTATTGTGGGCACAATACATTCCGGCAGGAAGCGTTCTTCAGGCAGACGCCAGACCCAGACCCTGCCATCCAAACTTAGAGGGTGAACCTTGATTCGTCACCCCAGAGAACACGTTTCCACTGATCTACGGCCCACTTTAGACGTGCTTTTCACCCCATTAACCGAGCAGCGCGGTTGGACTTTGGGATCAAAGGCTTATGGGTGGCAGCACGACCATGAAAATTAAGCAGGTGTGCTTCCTTACAGATGGTATTCATCAACAACAACACTCCATGAGACTTGTTGAAACTTCTGGAGTATGTGGGCCATTGGCTGGGTGCGGTTATCCCGAATTTCTGTGGACAGCACCCGTCGGTTTCCATCTCTCAGTTTCATGGGTCTGTCGACTCGGGGCACATTCCAACAATCACCTCTCACCTTCCACTTCTGAGTCACATAGGCCACTGTCGATTCTGCGCAATTCAGCTCGCTAGATATGTCCCTTAAGGATCGGCCATTTCTGGGATACCCTACGATTACACCTTTCTCGAAATCGGATAACTCTGCACTTCGTGGTATATTGCATGCGACTAATACCAATGTTGTTTCCTACACGATATTTAACGGCAGAGGGTGTGACGTATACCAGGACAGCAGATATCGTCATTTGCATGGGTGCCCAAATACTTATTGGTATATAGTGTATAATGGCGTCTTTTCTGAACAAAGTTGGATTTTTATGCTTTCATCTGGCATTGATTTAAACTTGCTTTGCCTTGTACAGAGAGTATTTTAATAGTCTTATGAAGATTATTTAATAATTCTCTCCTAATTTTCTGCATTATTTTGTTAGCGCATATGCACATTCACACACATTAACAGAGTATATACACACATAAACTGAACATGCCGTATGATTGATAGCGATTCTCGTTTACAAAGGCAAAACGTCACTTATTTTATAAATAGCTTTTAAAGAGGTTAAATAACAGACACTCATTAACTGAAATGCCAGCAGAAACATATATCAGCGAGAGACTAAATTTCGGGCTAAACGAGTTCTTTTCATAAAAATAAAATTCTAAGAGAAAATAAGTCATAATGCGAGTTTTTTACCATGGATTAGACACGCGCGTAACACTTGACTGCTGCAGAAGTTTTGTTAATTACATTATTTTACCTCTCCTAAAAGTTTTTTTCTGAAAGAGAAGTCGAGGTGCCACAGTTTAGGCACGTAACATCGTGAATAAACTATGGTACTTCCATTTAACTCGCTAAAATTTTCATTCTAATATTTATAAAAATTCCTGCCTTTTTTTAGGGGGGGGGGGATATTTAAGTGAACACAATTTTTGAGTATTGTGCTAGGAAATTTATCCAATAAGAAAAAAGGAGTCATGAAAAATCTTAGAACATTTTAAAAAAACAAAAAACAGTAAACTTAGGAATTCAACAAATCGATCTTGTTTGACAGTGAAAACGCTAGAAACAAATCATCAAGACTTGGAAAACGATAACAGTACAGAAAAAAAGACGGTTGTCTTCATTAATCAATCGAGAAAAAAAATTTCAGCTACGTTAGCAAGACTTATTTCGTGAAGGGAGAAGTCAAGAATTCTCCGACGATGAAAGACTGCCTTGTATTGTGGGCATTTTTCAAAGCAGAAATATAAATCCGTCACCATTAATAAGCTTTAGCACGTGATTCAGCAATGGCAAATATTTATTTTAGCGTTTTAAGAAATTGCTTTTAGTCAGAATTAATGGGAAAATATTCCCCGAAATTTATGAAGATAAAAAAAAAATCCTCTGAAGATCGAGTTAAGGTAATATGATGATCAAAACGTCTAACTGTAATAGGCGAAATCTGATTTATGTCCAAATAGATCAACCTGGAGACACTTAATGCTGGAGATTCCTAATCAAACTTTTTTCAATCAAACAGTCATGAAACCTTCTCAAAGAAGCTAAGTTTATGAGCTTCACAAGAACGTTCACACGACGGCCGTTAACCATTATTGACTTCTTCATTAGTAAATGGATAGTTTTCCTTATAAAAAAACGTACTCGCGAAAAATAAAAATAGATCAGTTCAAGCTGGTGGCAGAATAAAGTAAGTAATACAGTTCAAGATATTCGGCTTTCAGTTGATACTCGTCTAACTTTTATTTGAAAAATATTCGAAAAAATAAACGGATTTATATTATAAATATGAATTTTTGGCAGTATAAAAGATACCGTGCGAGTCTAAACGTTTCAAGAATTACCTTTGTCCAACACAAACAAACATATTTTCCACAAGCAAAAAAATGGAAGATAAGGTAACTTATTCTTTCGATAAAAATGGGCAACTTGCATTTGCGCCAAATAAGTGTTAGTGTATGTATTTTATTTTTTGTGTTGGCATTTTATAAACGTCTAACGCTGATAGGTCCATTTTTGCGTTGCCTACTCTTTATAAAAGACTGGTAGTTTGATTGCTTTCGAAGCACTACGGTCTTCTATGCACAGGCTAAATAAATCCCGATCGACAACTATAAGTCGATTCCTAACCTTAGAAGAGTATGTGTAGCACGCGTGTCAAACAAATTATCTAAACTTTTGTTGCCACTCGAGGAAGAAACTTGTAGTTTGCATTCTGCGAAAATTTCCACACGCCAATGAAAATTTCCGAGTTATTCCGAACGTGAAATATTTTTACCCTTGCGTACTTGTCAGCTATAACATACATAGGAGTTTCCCGAGGAATGGAAAAAAAAACATTGGTAGTGTACTTCCCAAAGGAAGGTAAATATCTTTCAGTTCCATCATATTATAGGCCCATATGTCTTTTACCAATTATTGGTAAAGTACTGGACAAAATTATGACAAATAGGCTGGTGGAATACTTGGACGAATAATATAATTTCTGAACGGCAATATTTGTTCAGGCGAAATAAAAGTACAATAGACGCACTGAAGAATGTGATAAATAGAATAAAGATTAATAAGAGGAACAAGAGGCACACGTGTATAATAACGTTAGATATAAGCAGCGCGTTTAATTCAGTAAGAATACAAAGAATAAAAGAAGAGTTGGAAAAATTGAACATGGACGGCACCCTGAGAACTATGATCTTAAAGTATTTGACGAATAGGAGCGTGATTTTGAAGAATGGTGATGAGTGGAAATACAATATAGGGGTCCCCCAGGGGTCTTCTCTGGGCCCTATCTTATGGCTGTTGATAGTAAATGAGATTTTAAATAATGAAGGAGAACATGATGTTGAAATACAGGCATTTGCGGATGATATTATAATAATACTTAGCAGCTCAGTCATTTATAGATTTTCAGATATAGCTAAAGACATATTAGAAAGGAGTGCCCGATGGGCAAGTAAAAATAAATTGGAGTTTAATTACGAGAAGTCACAATATATGATCATACCATTTAGGGGTGAAGTCACAAGGAGGCCGACAATCAAGATCAGAGATAAACAAATTAAGTATGATAAAGAAATAAAATACTTGGGTATTTATTTTGACGAAAAAATTAACTTTATTAATCATATAAATAAGACGAAAGAGAAAACATTAAAACTATTTTATGGTTTGAATAGAGTCTACAAAAGAACTTGGGGGCTAAAATCAGTGAATATAAAAGAGTTGTATAATAGGGCTGTAGAAAAAAATATTACTATATGGCATACAGTCGTGGTATACGAATACAACGGTAATGGATAATAAATTAAAACAAGCACAGCGGAAATTTTTACTGGTAATAACTAAAAGTTACAAGACAGTGTTCACGGATGCGTTGGCAGTTATGGCGCGTTGCATGCCGCTTGATATAAGGGCCAAAATGGAGGTGGATATATATATAGAATACATAATGAAGGAGAGGAAATAATCCTGGAAGGGGAGAGCTATAATATAAGAAATTGTGAAACTAAGCTTAAGACTATAAGAAGAATTAGAGAATTGAAGAAATTTAGTTGGACTTACGATCAAAAACCAAGAACAGACGTTCGATATTACACAGATGGGTCCAAACTAAATAACAAAGTAGGTGCGGCCTGTATCAGGTATAAAGGAAACACAAAAGAAGAAAGCCTGAGGAGGAGGATATCGGATTGTGCATCTTCATACAGTGCCGAATTGACAGCTATAGATATGGCGATTGAAAATGCAATTGAAAGGGGAATATCGAGATTCGACTTATATAGCGACTCTATGAGTTCGCTGCAGGCATTGAATACATATGAATATAAAGGTGAAATGGAAGATATAAAACGAAACATTATTTAGAGGTTTTCCTACATTGGGTCAAGGCACATGTGGGAAACAAAGAAAATGAAGTTGATGAGGAAGCAAAAAAGGCTACCTCAATGAGTGCAATAGTTGGTTCGTACAAATTGACCAAACAACAAATGAAAAGGAGACTTAAAACTACTATATGAAAACTTGGCAGCAGAGGTGGGAGGAGAGCGATGTGGGGAGGCCGGAATTTCGTGTCTTTCCTAAGGTTAGTTGTACGAGAATATCGGATAACTTTTATATAAATCAAGCAATTACTCAACACGGTAGTATTGGGGCATATCAAAAGAGGTTTCATGGGAAGTCGGATCTATGTAGCTGCGGAAAAGAACGGACGATTGAACATTGCTTATTTTATTGTGGGTTATGGAATAATGAACGCAAAAAATTACCATCGGGCATAAGGAATTGGCCTGCACATCGTTTCTATCATGACTTTTATTGTAGAGCGTTTATAAAATGAATCATGAGAGACCTCATAGTTCAGCATCTTCCTTTGTTGGGAAACGTGGCCTAGTTCGACTTTCTTTATAGTATATTTTATTTTCGTTCCTGTGTATAATCGTACTGTTTGCTTTGCGATTGCTTAATTCAATAGTAGTGTAATTGTATTTGAAACGTCCACTTATATGTAAAATTGTAAGAGTGAATGTTATTGTATTGAAACTGCATCTTAAATGTTAAATTGTAAGCATATAATGTAAATCGTAATTGTAAATTGCAATATGCTTATAGCGTAATGGTTAATTTACTTGTCAGTATAATAGTAATTGGAATTGCTCCTAAAATGTAAAATTGTTAGTATATAATATAAAATGTAATTGCAAATTGTAAGATGTGTGTAGTGTAATTGTTAAATGCAATAGTAAGTGCATTGGAGGCATATGAGCAAAATAATGTTTGAAATTAATAAAAAAAATTATTTAATTACTTTAGAAGAAATAATTATTATAAAAATGTTTACCAGTAAACCTGTTTGTTAATCGTTTGTAATAAAATTGTATTATGTATGTAATGTAATTGTTTAGTGCAATAGTAAGTGTATGTTTGAAATTGTATCTTAAATGTAAATTTGTAAGAGTAAGGTAATTGTATTGAAATTTTACCTTGAATGTAATTTGTGAGTACACAATGTAAATCGCAATTCAAAATTGCAATGTATCTATAATGTAGTGGTAAATGTTATTGTAATTGAAATGGTAATTGAAATTGCATCAAAAATGTAAAATTGTTAGTATATAATGTTAATTGAAATTGTAAATCTAATATGTTATTAATACAATGGTAAATGTAATAGTAACAGTAAGAGTAATTGAAAGAGCACCGTGAATGTAAAATTGTATGTATATAATGTAATTATAAATTGTAAATATGCTCACAAGCGACTTTAAATATGCCGTATAAGCTTATCGCTGTGGTTGGCGGAACCTTTAGAATTATAACATACTGAGGATCCCCCTAATTTTTTAGCGTTTTCATAAATTGATTTCAAACAAGTTAATTGCTTAAATTTAAGAGAAGAATATAGAATTCATGTATAAAAAATTTTAGGTATCTTCCCTCTGTAGAGAGCAAAACCTGGGTCACCAGTGGCAGGGTTCACTGGAGAAGCATATTTTTGCGTTAGTATGAAGAAGTATTTCATGCAACTTGCCGTAATTTCAAGATATTGTAATTTATACCCAGCTTAAATTATCTGGGGAATCCTCAATCGTTTCCGAAATATTTAAATCTACATGCATACACACATATAAATATATGCGGAATCCCACAAAGAAAAAGAAATTAACCAATTTAGTTTCAATCTGAAACGGAAAAATTTCAATTACTTTCTTACTCTTTAACTTTGTTACATTTTCCGGAAAATCCACCAAACCATAAATGAATGAGAGAAAATGGTGAATGAAATAATAAACAACAAATTTGAAAATGAAGATTTTAGTAAGTAAAAAGTAAAGTAATCGGCTCAGTTTCTAGTTTAATTACGAAGTTAAAAAATGAACAGCACAAATGAGAAGGAACAATGAATGCTAATAATCTTTTGCAATTCTTCCGCAAGGATTCTATTTTTGTTCCACTGACGTCACTGAAGAGGCAAGGATTATTAGATTTAGCTCCGCCAGTTTCGATTCGCAAAAGGAGGACTTGCTTTCAATTATTAGAAATGAATGGAAATTTTTCTTCTAAGCTCGTCAACTGAGGTCAAAAGAAATAAAATGGCTCTATTTATGGCAACATTCCTTCGAAGTAAATCTGATGTAACGGACGACTATCTTAAATTAGCTCTTTTCAAGATGGAGGGCTATAATTTACATTAATGCAAGCATTAAGATTAATTTTACTTACGTTAGTGTAATAATGAAAGATGAGTAGTTCATTTTCAGTTTAGGCTGTAAAATATTCAAAAAACAGTTTAAACTAAATGGTATAATTTATGGCAACAGTCTTCAGAAGTAAATCTTTTGTAATACTGAAGAATGCCTGAAAATGGATATAATACAGAAGAAGGGCTATTATTGGTATTTAAATTAGCATTAAGATTAATTTTGCTTAAGAAAATATATGAAAATGTATGCTTAATGTATTTGCTTACGTTGTTGTACTTAGTGAAGGATGACGAGTTGTTCATACCAACGTCAGACTACAAGATGTTCGAAACCCTGTTTAAACTAAATTATTCTGATATAGCAACATTCTTGAGGAGCAAATTTTTTGTAACAGGAAAATGTCCTAATATAGCCATTATAAAGCTGGGGTATAATAATTTAAAGTTTGATTAACATCATATATATTATTTCTAGAAAGTGATTTTTTTCTGACGATCCCCTTTTCTCCCTTCACACTTAACCAAAATTGATAAATGAGGTACCATTTTAAAGATCTCCGCTTCTGACGAATTGTTAATTTAGAATTACACATTGTATTGTTTGTTTTAAAATCGAATTTGTTTTAAAACAATTTTTTTGGGCTAAAATCTATTTTATTTCCCCAGGAAGAACATCTTATGAGTGATGTTTTTCTTGGGTATGACTTTTTAGAGTTTAATTTTATTTATTCAATTCAATGTGCATAATTGAACTGCATATGACAAAATTCTATGCTATCAAGGGAAAGCTTCTAATTTGACTCATAATTTAAGGATAATCAAAATAAAGGTCTTACCATGTAAATGTGCAAGTCGAAGAAATGAAGAATGAGATTGGAGCAACGGTTGGTACGTGGCAGATCGGCAAATTTCTTATGTAAACTATCGGAAAATGTGCGCGAGACATGGAAAAATTTGTTTTATTGCTAGATGGCAAGCACGCGCTCGCTTATTTATTTACTTTTACTCTCTCGAACACTACCCTTTTAATTAAAAAAAATAATATCATCATCATCATATACTATTTCTAGAAGGTGATTTTTGGTGACGATCCGTATTTTTTCCCTTCATACTTAACCAAAATCGATAAATGAGGTGCTATTTTAAAAATTAAGATCTCCGCTTCTGGTGGATTGTTAATTTAGAATGACACATTGTATTATTTGTTTAAAAATCTAAGTTAAAGATTAATGTTTTGACCTACAGTTCTTTCCCTGGATGCGTCTATACGAAACGGTCAAAAATTGTGTACAAAGAGGTTTTGTAATGTAACTATCCCATTTTCCCACGAGTTTGTGTCATACTTAAATTTTAATAATGTCTACAAAGATGTTTTTGACGTGTCCATATCTCCTGTTCCCCAGTTTTGTGTGATGCTTCAGCTCCAATTTTATGTCCAAAGGTGTTTTGTAATCAGTTTTCTGTTATCCTTACGCACCATTGTTATTCGAAAAATAAGCAATGGCTACAAACGAACCAGTACTTTTTTCCTCCTACTACAAACCACCGACCTCGCTATAAAATTTATCGTATTTTATTCGCATGTGATGTTTTCGCACGGGACATCTGGCTGATATTAGTTTTGCTTAAAGCATTTGCTTACGTTGTCGTACATAGAGAAAACTGGCAAGTTGTTCGGGATGCAAGATATTTCAAGGCACAACCTGAACTAATCATGAGGTGATATTTCTTGTGCGGTGAATCTTTGACAGTGAGTGAGAGCAGCTAGCCCTCAATGTCGCTGGATATGGACTATCGTTGAGAAATTAAGCGCCCCTCAGTTGAAGAACCATACTGTAGAGATCTCCCGAATCTGAATTGCTTAGAGTAGTAAAAATACTGGGAACGCAAGCTCTCGAGAGAATACTGACAAAATGACTAGATCGTGGTAAACAGGTTATTTAATTTGGTCGTATGGAAGGAGGTTATTAGACCTTTAGTCATGACCAAGGTGTACAATGAAAAAAGTTTCAGGAGAGACTTGTGACGCAGTAATATTAAGAGCCATTTGCAGTTACTTTACACAAAGAAGAGTTTATTCCACCTCTCTGCAGTATATGCATCTACCTTGAAGAGTTTGGGGGGCATTTTTGTTTTGTTGGGATATGATACGAAGCCATTGTGCTGAGTAAAAGAATGAGCGTAAAACATGTTGTAAGTTGTATTTCAGTTTAGATCTACATTATTATTTCTTGCTGGGGGCACATTTCTTCCCAGGGTTGATATCTATCCAGTATATCTATAATTGTAATAACATTCGTACTTAAAATTTGCTCAAATTCTCTCTAATATAGTAGTCTACGGAACCTAAACACGTAAAACCTTACTTTTATAATGTACTGGCATTCTCTTTTGAGTTTAGGATCTCAGTAAACTAGTGAGC